>JAHWFP010235605.1:0-21188 GCA_023313725.1 Lithobius niger
TGGCATTTTAATCTTTCCAGTTGCCGTCAAAAATATCCATTACCTATTTTAAATAAACTGTGAAAGCGCAGCCGAGGCAGAACCCCAGAAAGCGGAGAACAACAGCCGAAAGAGACGACAGTAGGTAGCGACAGGTCCAATCTGCCCAAACTTCCCAAGGAAATAAGAAGGCATTTAGGGCTTACAACACTAATAAAGGCTATCTTCATTTATCCATGTTGCTGTCAAAAGCTTGTAAGGCGTCGTTTTTTTTTAAGTTGAGCCAAAAGAAAGAGGGGGGGGGGGGGGGGGCGGTTCAATCTAGGAAAAATTGGTCTGTATCAAGCCAAGATGGTAGAAGAATGCAATATTTGTCGTGCCTGGTTGAAGGTGTGGTTAGTTCGGTGCTGGCTAACGTGGAGCTTGAGTCCATCTGCGGGACTGGTGACATCCAATTGAGGTGGCAACAGAGGCGAAGCAGCAGAATGGAGCGTCCACAGCTAAAGGCAGAGTGCTGGAGCCAGGGTTGGCAAGTTTTTGACATGCGACTGGTTTTTACCATGGTTTTAACCGTAATGTCAAAAACCCCTTTTTGACATAGGTTTTTGACCTGTTAAAAATACTCCATTTAAGCACAAAAAAATGTAAATAAATAAATGCATAAATACATAGATAATTATAAAGATTGCAACCTGTTTACTGGTTAAGTAATAGGCAAATTTTCAATTATGTTTCCTGTAAACAGGTTGCACTCTTGCAAAGTATTGTAAAGCCCTAATATCAGTTTGTTTTGTATCTCTAGTAATTAAGTCTAGTCAGTTAAAATAATCACAAGGTGTATGTCGCAGTTAACTCAATCAGCCATTCGATCTACTTTCATAATCCCCACTCATTCCGCAGCACAAACTTACGTGCACTCCAAGCTATAACAGACTGAGAGTTAAAATGACTAAGAAGCTTAGACATTTTTTCAGACTGTTTCAGAACCCACTATTATTACATTTAAAACTGAGAGCTCTTGATGTTGTATCTCATGTTAATTAATAAAGAGTTCACTTATTGCCATGCTACCTAACACTGCTACTACCATTGATTGAATCTGGGCAGTTCAATCTTGATTTTAGTGGTTTTTAACGGTTTTCGTCAGTTTTCGACGGTTTTCGACATGTCATGTCAAAAACTGGTTTTCGACGTCAAAAACCCAACCCTGGCTGGAGCCAGACGCGAAATACTTTCGAAAGGACAAAGGTCGGACAGGGTAGCCCTACTGCCAAGTCCAAAGGTCGTGTCCTCTTGTGTGAAAGATCTGATGCACGAGGTTAAATATATGGTTATTTACAAGGATATAAGGTGCACGATCCGAAGGGGAAGGCACAAAAATAATGTACCAAGGCCAGAGTTAGTGTCATCGTCAGAAATCCAACTGGGTTATGATACATTGTAAGAATAAGCCAGAAAGCAAGTCCGAGAGTGAATTCAGCAGCCGCATGGGAGGCAAATTTAAGGGTTGTAGAAGGCGAAGGCAAGTATAGTCATAACGAAGCATTGAATCAACTTTCAGGAAGAATTTGTCCAAAGGGTGTAAATGATGTAAGCAGGAGAAAACTGGCGAAAGGTGATAAAACAAGTCTGGCCCAGGTTCCTCAACACAACACGAAGTTCGAACAGCTAACATGGAATATCTTTTTAGTGATGACGCAGAAAGCCGGGAAGGTGGCACTTGGCTGTAGCACTGGATGACGCCGGGGTGGACAGGGATGAAGTTTGTAGCCTCATCAAACCTTCAACTCAAAGTTAAGGTTTTTCTGTCCATTGGGGGGAAGAAGTTGCCGTAAGCTAACCCGGAAGCATGTGAACTGTTGCTGAAGCTGCACTGGCCACAGTGGGCATGCTGGTGGTACCAGCCGGCGGCGACAGGGGAGAAGACGAAATCACGAAGCCCAGTGGGATGTGTAGAGGGGCTGGACGACAGTCGAAACCTCGGCTGGAAGAATGGTTGAAGGGGAAGGAGGGGCTGCATGACGATGGTCATGGTGTTTGCATTCTTGCTTTTGCTGAAGTAGAGATGTGAAAAGGTGAAAGTAGGCTACGTAGGGTGGTGCACGAGCAGCTGATAACTGACAGTGTTGAAAGCGCCAGGAACATTGGGAATAATCCGACAAAGGAGAGAGTGGCTTAATTTTTAGTGTTAGAAGGCCAAGCTGAAAGTGCCGGGAAGCCAGATGCCGGAGACGAGACACCTCGTCAGGAGGGCGATGTTGGCAGCACACAGAACGTCCGATTCCGAAAGCAAGTCCTGAACGAATGCAGCGAAAGGAAGCACGTTTTCAGAGAGGCGCTGGGATCGTCGATCTGAAAGGTGGAGATCCTGGCCACGATTCTTTGCTAGTTCTTGAGTGTAGAACTACGTGATAGACTGGAGTACTGAAACTAAAGACAGGCAGGACGAGAAGGGCGGTCCGGCATGTGCGAGCCCAGAGCAGATCGACGTGTAGTCTTGAAGTTAACTCGAGACGTTACGTGTGCGACTGGGGACAGGGGGGACTGCAGCCGGCTGACTAGCTATTGCAAAACTGAAAAGTCGGTAGTTGGCTGCACGGTCGGCCGTGTTGGAGGTCACAGGCGCATGAATATCTGGGCGTAGAAACGCAGCAGAACATAACTCCGTCCACCCGTGGGACAGCAGCCGGCTGGCTAGCTGGCAGCACTAAAAAGTACGTAGTTGGATGCTCAGTCGCCGGTCGTCCGTGCTGTGGTACACAGGCGCAGGAGCACCCGGGCGCAGAGACGCCGCAAGGACTAGTCTGCAGCTGAAGAACCGAAAAAAGTCGGGTCAAGGGAGACCGGGCCAAGTGCCCAAGCGACGGTCGTCTTCGGGGACCGCCTTACTGTCGCAAAGATGGTCCGTCAACTGTAAAGATGGTTTCCATGGGAGAGCTTGAGGAGACAACTCCACACAGTGGTGCCCTAGGAAAAATGATGAAACAAGGTCTGGCTCGTATGCTTTTAAAGGGGCCTGAGCGCATGCGCAGAAGGGAGCTACGAGTACGGCAGGGAAGCTAACTTTCATTGTTAGGGATTGAGCTCCAAATAAGGAGGAAACCGCTATGTAAGGAAAAACAGGTAATGTATGTTAGGTTATGCAATAAAAGGTTACGTAGCTATTGAGTAATATACAGAAAATTTTAAAAGCAAAAATTGAAAGCTAGAGAAAAACCGCCAATCGGTGTGTGAATTTACTGTGGCGTGTTAACGACATTGTGGATAAAACTTACTACACAACACCACACCAATGAATAACAAACTTGTACACTTAAATATTCGGTGGATTAAGGATGGCGTCCACCTTCTTCAAAAGTTTCAGTACCAAACGATACGTCCGTTGCAAAGCGTTGTCTGCTTTTGAATTTGCCGCATCGGCACCACAGATTTTTACAGTGCATTCGAACTGATCTCCATTGCCATCCAAGTTTCTTGGTAAGGTCAGGTCTCACCAGCCAATCGATGCTGGGGGTGTTATGTTCATGAGGGACAGGGCCCAAATTTCCCGGGCGCAACGGCGCATTTTGCTCCTATAAATTCCCGAATTGCGCGCAGCTTACATCCTATGGGCGCTAAAATTTGCTCTCAGCTCATTAAAACCATGGCCAGCTAAAATACAACAATAGTGAGTTTCGGAAAAAAAAATAATCTTCCTTTAGCCTCAACCAAGTTTAAGTTAGTCTAACTAACTTAAACAACTAACAACCAGCAACAGTAGTGAACGGGAACGGCAAAAAAGTAATCTGTAAACAACTTATTTTTAGAAGCGTCGTTTGGGAGTTGCGTTCGGGTCAAGCAGGTTGATTATCGAACGCACTGACGTCATCACTCTCTGCGTTCGAATGACGTTGCAACTACCTGCTGTCTTCACGTGCTGTGCCAAGCGGCGCCGATCAAAAATGTCTATCGAAAAGTATGACTACACCCATCATTACGGAGCAATCTTCATCTAAAGAATCATCGGAGACAGGATCAAAGGTTCGATTGCAGACTATCAAAAACTGGGGCCTTCCTTGGCTGGACTATGAGGAAAAAAACGGGTTGGTGGAATCAGTATGGTGTCGCACATGTCGAGCGCAGTCAAGGGTGGCGCGTGCTGCAGCTGGGAAGTACGGACGAATTGCCGACGTAGATGCTTACATTAACGGCACAACAAATATTCCTAAATGTAATGCGTTACGACATGCTGAAGGCATTGGACATGAGAAAGCATCAGGTTAGTTTTCAGAATACTGCTCAATCCGAAATATTTATCTTGATTTAAAGATTTTCGAATGTCACCTAACATAAACAGTCGTAGCCTAATTTTTAAATTTTAATTCCTCTTTTTCCCTACCACATATAGTCACGGCTGATTAAGTTAAAAAATCTGAAGACTAAATAGTTTAAAGTGATCGTATTTTTTAAAGTTTTATACTTCGCTTATCCCCCTCCCCCCGCCACATATAATCGTGGCTGTTAACGTTTAAAAATCGTTAATACAAATAAATAGCTTGACGCGTTTGTGCTTTTTTTTTTTTTTTTTTACAGAAGTTGTTAAAACATCCAAAACAAGACTACAGGATAGGCCTATTGAATCCGGAATAATTAAAATGAACGTAAAAGTAAAGGACAAACTGGAGAAACTTTTTAATTTGGCATACTTTATTGCTAAAGAAGAATTGCCGTTTGATTGATTTAGAAAAAGTCTGATTGATTGAAAAAGTCTAGATTGATTGAAAAAGTCTAGAAAAAGTCTGATTGATTTAGAAAAAAAACATGGCGTTGATTTAGGATTAACATACGCAAATGACAAAGCAGCAAAAGATTTTGTTATGCACACTGCTGCTGTTTTAAAAGAACTTGTTCAAGGTAATACCTATCTATACTTCAGTTTTTTGTGTGATGGCTCAACTGATAAAGCAGTTTGTGAGAAAGAAGTGGTTTGTATTAGGGTGTTGGAAAAAGGTGTGCCTGTCATGAAGTTTGCTGGCATTAAGGCAGTCGAAAATGCAAATGTTGTCGGCTTAAAGGAATCGGCTAATACTATACTCTCCGATTTGTCTACAAACTGGCAAAACTGCTGTGTAGGTGCAAGTGCGGATGGTGCTGCTGAAAATTTCGGTGTTGTGAAAGGATTAATGAAACTGATGCAACATGACATGCCGTGGATTGTAGCTATACACTGTGTTGCTCACAGGCTAGAGCTTGCAATTGGCGAAGCAATGCGTACCACTTACTTTACTGATATAGAGGTAGTGTTAAAAGGATTGTATAAGTTTTATAGCAGATCTCCAAAGAGGTGGCGTGAACTAAAAGCTGTTGGCAACGCCATGGAAGTTAAAGCTTTGAAGCCACAAAAAACGGGTGGTACAGGATGGATAGCACAAGTTCAATGCTTTGAAAGCTTTGCAGAGGAACTTTGGGTTAATTTTAACTCATTTTGAAGATTCTTCTAGTAAGAACCGTGAGGACATCAAAGACGATGACAAGGCAAAAATCAAAGGGTGGATTAAAATCATGACCCAGTACAAGTTTGCGTTGCTGTTGAACTTTTATATAGATGTTGTGGCACAACTGTCTTATTTCCTTGAATCTGCAAAAGGACTCGCTGGTGGCATCATCAGTTGTGGAAGCTATTTCCACTGCCAAAGACGAGCTCATTAAACTCAAATCCAAGGATGGAGACAAGTTAACTTAATTTCGTAAACAAGCATCTGTGCAGGCGGGTCCAACTAAGAGGAGTAGTGTTGCTAAATTTGGTGGCCACGTTCTAAAGCAAGTGGAAGATGGTGATAACTTTCTTTTGCAAGAAAGGAAAACATCTGTTGATAAAATTATGGAGTGTCTAGATTCAAGATTCAGTGACTTTCTTCAAAATGATATCCTGACTAGCACTTGCATCTTGGATCCAGCAAATTGGCCAAAGCACAACAAAACTCTTCTCTCAGACTATGGTAGTGGAGAAATTGATACATTAACTTGCCACTTCTCAGCGGCGTTAGCAAAGAATGGATGCGACACCACCAAGATACAAGGCGAATGACAGCAACTAAAAACCAATGTTGTGAAACATCACGCAAATATTGGGTATTCAGAGTTGTGGAAAACTATTTTCGCTGTAAAGCAAGAAATGTTTGCCAACTTGCTTCATGTAGTAAGTATTGTACTTGTGTTGACATTTTCATCAGCTACAGTTGAACGAGTTTTCCACAATGAAGAGAATAATGGGAGACTGGAGATCGTCGCTCAATTACGAGACATTGGAAGCTCTCATCAGGATTTCTGAAAACAATGTTACAATAGCAAATTACGACTCAACTCCTGCAGTAAACCACTGGCTGACGTCTGGTGCTAAGCGTCCAAACACTGAGCCGTACGGACCGAGACGTAAAAAGCAGTGTAGGCCTACAGCTACAGCAACAAAAAGTAATTCAGCTGAGGCAGCTGATATTCTGGCTGAATCGGAGCATTCTGACCCAGACTCAATTTCTGATTTTGAATGACAGTAGTTTTGTTTCAACTGGACTGACCAGTGCGTACATAGAGTACTGTATAGTACAAAACACCAAGTGTGTTCAGTTTACAGTGTTAACAATATTTAGCTATAGTGTGTTTACGTTTAAGTTCAGAAGTAAATATTGATTGTTTCAAATTTTAATGTTTAGTTTTATTAGATTTACTATTATTACGACAATTTATTATTATCAATCACGCTACAAGTGTTCGAGCACTTTTTGCGCTCAGATAAACCAAATTGCGCTCAGCTACCCAGTTGTGGGAGCAAAGGTTTGCGCTCAGAAAAAAAAATTCCAATTCGAGGCCTGATGAGGGAGATACCTACCTTGCTTTGGAATTGTTTGATGGCAATAGATTCCAAACCCCCTCTCCCTCCCCGTACCACCCCTACCACAAGATAGAAGATAGGCCTACCAAGAGTTTTGCTTTCTGGAATGTGGTATATTGTGTACCGTGTAGGGATTGTGGCTCAGTCTACATTGGTGAGATCTACCACTGACTTGAAGCACGAAACTGATGAACACAATGGAGCAATGGAGAAGGGAGACCCAAGAAATGGAGTGGTAATGCACCATAAAAACGAAAATCACACTACTGCGTGGGAGCATACCTCGGTAATTTTGCATTTTAACACCCATAACGATGCCCACTTACAAGGTTTGGAATCTATTGCCATCAAACAATTCCAAAAGCAAGGAATCTCCCTCATGAAAAGCGCACCCCAACATCGATTGGCTGGCGAGACCTGACCTTGCCAAGAAACATGGATGGCAATGGAGATCACAGTTTGAACCCGCCGCAAAAATAAGTGATGCTGATGCGGCAAATTCAAAAGCGGACGACAACATATCGTTTGGTACTGAAACTTCTGAAGAAGGTGGACGCCGTCCTCAATCCACCAAAAGTTTAAGTGGACATAAAGCTTCAGACTAACGGTCGCCACACGCCGGTAAAACGCGATAACTGGCGACAATAAGACACTATTGCACTCGACAAAGTTGGCGACTAATGTCACGTTTTATTTATTGAAAATAAGATGTACCGAACTGATATTGCCAATCGGTGTCTGATCAGTAAAAAAAAATTTAACGAGTTGTTAAACAATTGCTGATAACTGGTACAGATCACTAAAGCTCGTCAATCGCCAACAAGCTGTGCACTTGATCGCAACATGAACGCAGAACCGACTGGGACTTACCATCACCTATTGCCAAAAAAAAAAAAAAAAAAAAAAAAGCCAACTGCGCTAGGGGCCCGTTTTCCCGGGAAACGCACATGTTATTGTCAGTTAGGCTTTAAAACGCACGGACAAACAATTTCATTCTGAATTTTTATTTTTAAAAGATTTAAACATTCACTTCATTTGGTAGATGTTAAGATTAAAGTACCCAAGATTCATTTCTTTGGAGAAACTGCTGAAATCTGCTGCTTTAATTTCGTTTTCAGAAGAAGCCATTGCCAGACGATGCTCCCCAGTCTACCGGAAGTAGGAATTTATAACTGATTGATCAACAAAACAAAAAAAGTTGATTTTTTTTAACAATTAATTTTTTACATTTGAGATTTAATTTAATGTTTCGTTTGGTGTTATTAAAATATTAAATAAAATGTAAATGCTGACATAACTCAGGAATAGCTAACCTACTGAAACACCAGACATAGCTAACAGATAACCATGCTGTTAAGATTTAGTTTTCATTTTCGTTTTAATTAATGGTTTGATTGGGCTTTATTTATGCATTAAATGAAATTTAAATTCAGACATGACTGTCAGGAATTGCTAGCCAATTAAAAAACCAGACATGACTATCTGATAACTGCCAAGCTCAAGTTCTAAATAACTTTTTTAACAATTCTGTAAAAGACCTGTTCATTTAATTCAATATAAAATTACATAATACTGAACTCTAGAATACAAAGGTCAATTCTAAAAAGGTTAATCAATGATTAAAAAAATGCAAGGCCCTTAAAAATAAATTAAAAATAAATCTTGGCCTATTCTGTTACTTGTTCAAATCTATTACTGTGACTGGACCTTTTTTTTTTTCCAGGTGTTGGGGACACCTCGGCAAACTAATAAATTATATAAAATATGCACGGCGATAAAATTATGAATTGTGCTCATTGGCGACCAAAAATTTTATTGTGGCGACTAAAAATAATCAGTCCACTGGCCACTGTCTACTAAAGAAAAATTCTAATCTGAAGCTTTAATAAAGCTTCAGACTAACGGTCGCCACACGCCAGTTGGCCGGTAAAACGTGATAGCTGGCGACAATAGGACACTACTGCACTCGACAAAGTTGGCGACTACTGTCACGTTTTATTTATTGAAAATAAGGTGCGCTGAACTGATATTGCTGATCAGAGCCTTGATCGCAATATGAATGCAGAACCTACTGGCAAAGTTGATATTCCTGGCATAAGAAACAAAAAGTGTTAATCCGATGTAACTTACCTTCACCTAATAGCAAAAAAAAAATTGCCAACCGCTCTGATTAGCCTAACTAGAGGCACGTTTTCCGGGATTCAGACGTCATTGTTAGTTAGGCTTAACGCATGGACAAACAATTTATTTACCTTTGAATTTTTATTTCTAAAAGATTTAAACATTCACTTCATGTGGTAGGTGTTAAGATTAAAGCACCCAAGATTCATTTCTTTGGAGAAACTGCTGAAATCTGCTGCTTTAATTTCGTTTTCAGATGAAGCCACACTGCCAGACGATGTAAACAGCTTAAGATCGTCAGTCCTAGCCTACCGGAAGTAGGAATAACTAATCAACAAAAGAAGTTGATTTTTTTTTTCAACAATTAAAAATTTTTTTTTTTTACATTTGAGATTTAATTAAATGTTTTGTTTGGTGTTATTAAAATATTAAATGAAATTTAAATGCAGACAGACATAACTGCTAGGAATAGCTAACCAACTGAAAAACCGGACATGACTAACTGATAACCATGCCTAAAGATGTAAATATTTTTTTTTTAAAGATTTTTTTGCATTTTCGATTTAATTAATAGTTTGATTGGGATTTATTTAGGAAATAAAAGAAATTTAAATTCAGAGATGACTGACAGAAATAGCTAGCCGATTAAAAAAAAAAACAGACATGACTAACTGATAACAGCCATGCTATTAACTATTTGCTATTAACTATTTTAACGAAATATGTAAGAGATACCTTTTCGTTTAATTCAGCATGAAAGTGTATAATATTAAACTTTAGAATACAAAGGTAAATTTTAAAAAGGTTTGTATTTTGACAGCAAAGTGTGAAAAAAAAAAATTAAAAGCCGCTCACATGGCCGTAAAAAATAGATCTTGGCCCGTTATGTTGCTGGTTTAAATTTATTACCGTGATGGGGGGGGATTGAGGCTTAACGGCGCGTCGACAGCTGATGCCCCCAACTTTTTTCTCTAGTCTACTAACTCCCAGGTCGAGAGTTAGTTAGATCCAGGGCTAAGCTAATCCGGGGCTAGTTTAGACCTCAACTGAATATCCCCACCGTTAGTGTACTATGCATATTTAATAAGTTAGTAATGCAATGACCTTGATTGCATCTGGCACGGTCATCAGTTTCTTGACTCATCAATAAACTGGGTGGCGGCACCCCCCCCCAAAAAAAAAATATATTTGGAGCTTAAACGGGGCGAGATGCCAATTTCACGTGGTTCTAAAACTCACAGCAAGTATTCCAGTTTCATTGGCATCCATTTGAGATTTGTCAATTCATAAACAAACAATTGAAGTTGCCATTTAACAGCAGTATTCCAGTTTCTATTATATTAGGAATTGTTTTCTTGCCATAAATCGACACCAGTATGCCGTGTCCTCCTTATAGTATAGGAGCTACAATATAGTCCTGTAGGAACATTTATGTCCACGGGGTTTGACTTTTGCAACGAGTTATATGCTTGACCAGCTTTTATTTTTTATTGGTCACGTCAGTTTAGCCGCCATTTTTAAAACAAAGATGGCTGCCATTATATAGTTAAAATTACTTGTAACTCTCGAAAATATCATCTTACAATTATGCAACTGACAGTCGATTCCCATTTCAGTATCCTACATGATACACGTCTCTTTGGGGTAACGAAGTTCTATGGCCGCCATATTGAAAACAAATATGGCTGCCATTTTCCTAAGAAGGTGCGAAAATCATGAATTAACGATCAGAAGTTAAGGTAACTAACGGCAATAAGATATTTTTAAGTGTTTAACTTGATGTCCAAGTTAAATACTTAATGACTGTCTAACAGCCATATTGAAACCAAGATGGCTGCCAGTACGTAAGTAAAATACCTTGTAACTCTTTAACGAATCATCGTAGAGTTGTGAAACTGGCAGCAGTCGTTTCCATTTTGAATACCCAGCATGATGTGCATTACTCTGGTAATGAAGTTATAATGGCAGCCATTTTGAAAAGAGACATCTACTGTTGTTACGAAATTTCAATTAATCGATCATTCAGTTAGTTTGTGTTTTATTTCAGTAGTACGAATGCATAATAAAGTAATCACACTAATTGTTTCTCTTACTTTTTTATTTTTTATTTTACACTGATCAGACAAACAATGATTATTATACTGCATTAATGGATAAAAGTCTCATCACTCAAAACTTTCTTATGGGAATTCCTGCATTCATCTCCACCTTCGCACATACAGAATCTAGGGCAATTAATGGCCAATTTCCAGCAGTGACAAACAGTCTATCTTTTGCACTTTGCACATATTCTTGGCGATGGAAAATCATCTGGACCACTTTCAACCTCAAGATCAGAGCGAAAAGCTTGTCTGGAATATGGCATTCATCATCCATTGGATCAAGCGCACGCACGCTATGCAGGATGTTATACCAGATATAACCCTGTAGAAAAACTCTGTAAATGCATATGCATGCTATGTAACTCATCATTTTATGACGCAAGTAGCAAATAGGCCTACTGATGAATCTAACAACATCTTTTATGTTAAAGCTGACTTTGCGAAAAGAGATATCTGTTCACCAGCTTATGAAGCTTGTTGCATAGCTGAATGTTTGGTGCCAACTAAGCTAGGTGTCATTGCAGGAAGATTGTGTGTGGTGTTAACATTCAAAACCTTTGCAAGTACTTGTGTAGGCACAAATCATCTTGCTCTCCATTGCCTCATGTCATCAATAGTTCCTTTAGGCCTTTTGGTTGAGAATTGTTCTTGAAGAAGTATACGTACTGCACATACAAATGCGTCGGTGTTTGCAACGATTACATGTTCTGACACACTCAGTAACTGCGTAGTTCACATGCAAAAAAATCCTTTCATCGGGCTTTTCATGGACGTGTAATGTAAAGCTTTAACTTCCCGTGGTACGCCATTGACAATTTGGTAGCCATTTTCTCCATCAGGTCCCAGTCCTCCCACAAATAAAAGCTTGCCGGGGAATTATTCATTCTTGCAGATAAATCCAAAGAACAATTGTTGTAGATTACGTTTATTTGCAGACTACTGCCACAGCAGATCCGACTTTTTAGGCAGTGAAGTGGTTTCGTCATAACTGGTTATGTCAACAGTGCCAAGGTCATTGCGTCTTGTGCGTTCACAAGCTTTAATGCCGAAATCCTTGCACACACCAAAGATAATACATAATCATTCACTTGTACAACAGAGTAGTGTTGTGAACTTAGCAACCGATCTACATGCTAAATTGTAAAATATTTGTTGGCACGAAATCAATATCACCACAGATTACAAGTAAGTTATTGCAGGCTGTTCTCTTGGTGCTGGTTCTGGTAAACCTTTTATAATTCTATCAATTCTGATTTATTTGGTTTTCTTAAAAATTCATCTTTGGAAAGGTAAAGTGATAGGGAAATTAGCTAATAGGTCAGCAGTCTATCAAAATCGCTCGATCTGGCTAAATCAATAAGATAAGTGCTTTTCTTGTCTCCATGCCAACATAACTGCATCATCCTTTTGTTTGGTGAAGGTTTTCTTCGTTTGGGTTCAGCCTTTTAATTGGGTCATGAATTGAAGTTGTCTTGTCAACCAAACGATCATTTACAAAAGTTTCATTAACAAGACTTTCATACCATATACCTTAACAGTCTAGAATATACGAAGCCTTCTCATCACAAGTGTGTGCCTGTAACGATGTTATGTATTGGCTCGCATCCCTCAAAGGGATTACACTTTCCATTGATACAGTCTATTAAATCATGAATAATCTTTTCGTCTGTTGCTGTGAATCTGTTTGTGAATTCATGGTCTAAGGTGTATTCGTTATCTTTATGAACTTCCCCATCTCATGGCAAATACTCGAAAGTGCTTTTCATGTTTGTTGATATCCTACTAAGCCACAGCTTCCTTATGACGAGTTACTCCTATGATTCCTCTATAGCTCTTGGCTGGATTATTGTACAGTTGTTCCAATGCCTGATCCATGGTAACACTAACTAATAAATCTGTGACTGAGAACCATGCTGCACTGAGAAATGCCCTTTTTAAACCCGTCATATTTCTTCAAGCAGCAAACAGTCAGGACAATAGACTGAACCCCAGTGTGCATAATTGGTCTTTTTAAAAGTAAAGAACAGTTTGAGGGCGCGACGAAAAGACCGTACATGCAGGTTCCAATTACGTTCTCGATCGGCATGTATCAGATCCCTTAAGCTGGTAAAATTACTGTCAGGAAGGAATTCCAGCACTTAAATAATTGTGATTGTTGACAGCAGGGATCGCAATATGCCCGGAATTCTGCAGTAACATATATGTATTTGGCACTTTGCATCTAGCTGTCATGTTACGAACCAGTCAGTCATCTTTGGTAGAACAAGAATTCTGTAGTAGTTTTATGGTTTCAGTGAGTTCTATGCTGAAGAAGAAAGAAAGTACTATCCTTCATGAATTGCTTCACTGCAAACGTTGCATAGCCTCTGCTAGAAGTGAGTCCGTGATGCTTTTGCTATATAACAGTGGTAACATTCCATATGATAAACGAAATCCTTTAAATGTTCTTCAATTCTTGTGAAACTGAAGTAGCCAAGTTTGAGGCATGCCATTTTCGTTTCCGTATGTAAAATCAGGGCTCGAATTGTGCTAGAAAAACTGCATAGCAGAAAGGCGATACAAAACACAAATTTGCGTAGCAGTCACAAAAAAATGATGAACAACTTTTAAATAATAATTCATTTAGTAAAAAAACAATACAAAAAGTTTACTTTATTTGAAACAATAGCCATGTTTGTTTCACTTTTACTTTGCTACACGTACGGATGTTTGGTCAAGACTATGGCATCCGATGCACGTTAATTTTGACCCGTGTCTGAAATGAAAGCCCCACCAACTGGGTACCGTAGGTGATGGTGGGACCAATGATTTTTCAGAATGCGTGTGTGTCGCTTGGCCTGTCTATAAAGTAGGAGGGATTAGCATCTCCGTGTCAGCCAACACGATCATGACTACGCTGTAATGTTAAATACAGTTGTTTCGCTAAACTGCGATACATTATTTAATTTTGCATCGCTAAAGTTTAAATTTGTGGTGCAAATTGCGATGCGATACCGCTCATTTCGAGCCCTGAAAATCCCTCACCTTCTTGATTTTGCACAGGATGCAACCCTTGCAGTGGTCTATTTTCCGTTTTACTGGAGACCGTTTCAGTTTCATGCCTTTCATTTTAACTTTTTTTCCAGATTTGATGTAACAGCCAGCAGATGAACAAAACAAAATGACAGTGCATCAAAACGACAGTCTTTGGACTACAGCAATACATTCCATGAAGCAAAAAATTGAAAATTAAATTAGACATTCCAAAATATTAAATTACTGTCAGCGACATTAATTCAATACCACGATTTTTAGATTTTAGCACCATTTTAGAACAATGGCAGCCATTTTTGTTTTCAAAATGGTTGCCATTATGAGTTCATTATGACAGAGTGATGCAGATCATGTTGGGTTACTTAAAACGCGAAACGACAGCCGTTATTTTCACCACTTTAGGATGAATCGTTCAAGGGTTATAAGTTACTTATAACCCTTGAACGATTCATCCTAAAGTACTACTGTAGTTATAAGTATGTAGTGGTGGCCATCTTGGTTTAAGTATGGCAGCCAAGACCGAGTAATTAAGTATTTAATTTGGATATCAAGTTAAATACTTAAAAATATCTTATTGCTGTTAGTTACCTTAACTTCTGATCGTTAATTCACGATTTTCACAGCTTCTTATGAAAATGGCAGCCATATTTGTTTTCAAAATGTCGGCCATAGAA
The DNA here is from genome assembly GCA_023313725.1 of Lithobius niger. Taxonomy (NCBI): domain Eukaryota; kingdom Metazoa; phylum Arthropoda; class Chilopoda; order Lithobiomorpha; family Lithobiidae; genus Lithobius; species Lithobius niger. The sequence goes on from JAHWFP010235605.1 coordinate 14,778, forward strand.
CTTCGTTACCCCAAAAAGATATGCATCATGTAGGGTACTGAAATGGGAATCGACTGCTGTCAGTTGCATAATTGTAGGATGATATTTTCGAGAGTTACAAGCAATTTTAAGGATATAATGGCAGCCATCTTTGTTTTCAAAATGGCGGCTAAACTGACATGATCTGAAACATGTAACCAATAAAAAATGAAAGCTGGGTATGCATATAACTTGTTGCAAAAGTCAAACCCCGTGGACCTAAAAATTCCCACGGGACTATATTGTAGCTCCTAGACTATTAGTTTGTTTCCCTGCATAAAAGTTGCCGTCAATACCATGTGTACCCATCGTGTTTTCAGTACGACAGGCAAATTTGTGACAATTTTTGGTTTGCCATTCTCATCCCATCTACTGGCAAAAAATGGACGCGGGCCACGTGAGACTGCTATAGTGATAAGTTCTAAAACACCCCCCCCCCATCACCTCACTGTAACACCATTTATGTTACAGTAATAATTCGGCATTTAATTATTACATGCACACAAAAAATACTTTGAAATGCCTGCACGTCGGCAGAGGCATCAAGTTAGCTTAATCTAATATTATTACGAATTCTAGCATTTTCCAGTACCAAATTTAACTTGCAAGTTTTTCCAATATCCGTGCGAAACAACTTTCTAATCATGGTACAGTCCCGTTCAAAAGTAAATGTCCACCTCCATGCTAACGACAACAATGGCTTGTGTTATAGCTGCTGTATGAGTAGCAGGTGCTTTGCTCGTTATAGCGGACATTGTTGTACGCTGCTGCAAGAATCTATGGTTCGCCGTCAAGCTCTTAAATTAACTTGTAAAATAGTTTGAAATAAACTCCCGTCGTAGAACCGTGTGCTGCAGCTATAGCTAACGTGTTTGTTTAGCTCCTTAAGCGCCCGAATTATTTCTCTTTGTTTGAATCAAGATAGACTCTTCAGGAGGGCAGAGCTAATCTATAGAGTTCGACAGTCCATTTAACTTTTGTTTGAATCGCTTTCAAAGAAATTCTGTTTCTTTTTCAGTAGGTTCTCAGATGTAAATCAAATATTTGACGTTTTTTAGCAAGAAAATGTGACTCTATGGTGAAAAACAGGAGTGTTAAAAATTACATGCTTGTCATTATTAGGTAAATATGAACCCGTCGTAGCATCCGGTATTATTTGTCTTTTTTACAGTGGACCCATTGCTCTTAATTAGGTATTATCGTTTTTTCCTTGGGGTGGAGGGTGGGGGGAGAATCTAATTACTGCTTGCACGATGAAATGATTAAGTGTATTGGATGCGATGAATTTTCCATTCAGATATCAAATCTGTTACTACTAAGCTACACTGATACAGCCGAAAGTGTTCTGTATCACGGGACAGTTAGTTGATTGAGGCAATTTTTTTTTTAAGAATTTTATAAATTTTGACGAGCCTTATGTCAGCCGAAGCAATTAATGCTAGTATGGCTGAACCGGCTCAATTTTGAACATTACCACTGGGAGAAGAAAAAATCTGGTAAAGGGAGGTGCCAGCCTGGGGGATTCGATCTGGGAAACCTCCGATCATCGTCGGGGCCGAAAGATTGTCCAGAATTAGCCAGAATAGATCCCATAGCCGCTGAAGGAGCATGGTAGCCTCCCACGCTACCCTGGCCGGCAGTCCTGGCGGGGACTTTGCCAAGGTCCCCTTTCCAGGGGTTCGACCAGATCCGCAAACCTCCAGCAACCAGACTGAGCTCTCTCACTGCTCAGCCACGATGACCGCTAAGGGATTACGAAGGGATTACTGGAGAACTGTACCGAGCAGTATTTATTTCGTAGCTTACGTAGTTAATGGACGATTTTTCTGAGCCAATGTTATGTTGGTGGTGTTTTTGCTGATATGGCAGCAAGTAGTTGGAGAGGTGGGGGGGCATAAGCGATAAACATAGCCCTGGAAAAAATATTCAAGTATTAATACAGGATAATACAGGATAATACAGGCTAATGTGCGTCGCTTCGCCAGGATTCAACGATAATATCATTATGCTTTCTACCCAGTTGTACGGAGGGAAGGAGGGATATAAAGGGAAGGGCAGGTCAACACGTTGGTTATTTGTGTCTAAACTGGCAAATCTGACCTCATTTTGGCCAAGAAAAAGGTGCACAGCTGAAAAGCTAGACACAAGCAGTAGAAAAACATAGCAAGGAGGAACCAAACAGATATTACTTAAGAGCTAAAAGAAATAAAGGTGAATGGCGGCGTGGTGATTTCATGGACAAGTCTTTGTTTTTAATACTCAACAAAAGAGTTTCATGTTTAAAGACATCTAAGAAATAATTACAACACGTTACAAAAGAGTGAAATTCGTGCAACAGCGAGATATAAGTAGCCTGATAGCATCAAAATTAATAAACACAATGGTGCTAACATAATGAAGGCTACTTTCTTTTCTGTGGCATAAAATGACTGCTATTGACCCGGTGTAACCTTTTTTTGGTGAAAAATTGGTGTAAGTGAGATTAAGATCTTCTAGCTAGGGGCTACTACTGCTAATTTCTCGAAAATAAAGCATCTTGGTCAGTGCTGAAAGTTAAATAAATTTACCCAGAGCAGTCCACAATGTTGGCTCCATCGTGCTCTTCAATTGTTATATATAGTTAACCTGGTTAAAAATCATTACTTAGGCCACTTAAAAAAAGAAAGTTGTTTCTCGAGCCTTTTACGAAAAAAATCGGTGCGGGCGGGCGAATTTTTTTTTTTATTATTTATTTACTTTTTTACTATAATATAGGGGTTGTAATTTAAAACAAAACCATTTTTGTTCTATTTTTTTAATGAAAAACTTCAAACAAATATGCCGGTTTACATGGGAGCCCTATCACAGTATTTGGTGAGCAAAAAGAACACTCGCAAAAAAAAGAAGTCCGGTGAATTCAAAATTTGTTTGAACAGATCGTGAATTGACATTTCTGGTTTCCGTAAACCAAAAAAAAAAGGTCGGTGCGGGGGGTTTGGAGTCCGTGCGGCGGGGCTTGAGAAACAACTTCTTTTTTTTAAATGGCCTTATAGTATAATTTTGTTGAATCTAGCCGTTTGCAGATTCGAAGTTCAGTACAGGCACGGCGAAAATAATACATACTATAATGCTAAGTTTAAAGAAGACAGAGAGGTGCCGTCTTCCATTATAATAATACAATAGACAGGAGTGAATCAGTGCCAATAATCAAACTTAGAATACATAATGTCGTATCCAGCGCAGCGCAAACATACATTTTTTTTGGGATGAATGAACACTTACAATGAACCAATAATTAAAAAAAAATGTTTGATCTTTGTCCGAAATAAAAATGTTTAAAGAAACTAACCAAGTTTTTTGCCGCTTGAAGTTTTAATTTCCTGGATCACTGCTTTAGGTATTAAATGAAAATTCTTTCTTTCTCATTGCCAGCCGAGCCAGTTTTTTTTTCTCTCTTTCTCAGCTTAGTCATCTCGTATCCTCACAAGACCAGTCTTTAATACTGACTGTTTGCTTCGTTAACCGCTTATCTCCTGATTTACTGTTTATTTATTGAAAAAATTAAAATTAGGCAGTAAGAAATTTTCACTCTTCGCATTTTTCCTTTAAATAATTAATCTGTGAAATGATCTAAGTATTTGATATCACAATTTCAACCAGGAAAAATTACTGGAGGGAATCGTTTAGAACTTGCCACGATGGCCTGACCATAATGAAATAAAAGTCGAGTAGGTTAGCTGATTTTGAGTAAATAAATGAGTAGCAACAAGCTAAACAATTTAAAGACATTATTCAAACGAAATATGACGAGTATCATGTAAAGACAACATCGGTTCGTAACAAATATCGTTGATCATTCATATTTTATAAATTAACAACAACCTGAAGTCTTTGTTTTACCGTAATTGTTAGTTAAGTCAACGAGCCATTTCTGTGCTTATTTGATGGGTGTGGTGCGCCATACACGACGCTCAGGGTAACAATACCACGCTCCAGTATGCAGTTGTGTACATCCCAGTCATTCTTGAAGAGCGAGAGGCTATTGTTTAAATTTAGTATAGGCTTGGACATTTACTTTTGAACAGGACTGTACATTTGCGCAAGGAAAAAGTTTAAAAAAAAATTACACAGCGGCAACTTTGAAGAGCAAAGGTAAACAACACAAAAGAAACTTGTCTTTGTACTTACCCCTCGAATTTGTCAACTATTTCACAACAAACGTCGTGTGCTTTGGAGATATCACAAACACAATCCGTTCCACTTGGTAAGGAGTACCACTATCAACGAACAGCGCACTAAAATCAATCTATTCATGGGCTGATAATTCCTTTGACGGGTATTCACTCCTACGTGACCTGCGAATCACCAGGTATGGCCGCTGGGAAGAGGCTCAACCCCCCCAGCACACAAGGACTCACTATAGATAGAGGGGAAAGCGCTTTTGTTCCCTTCAAGACTCCCCTTGTCAAGCAAAACGGACCACGTCTTGGTTACCTCTATATTCACAAAAATGGTATGGATCTTGAGTAATCAGATAAAAAAAATATAAAAAAAAAACAACGCGTTTGGCATTTAAAGACGACTGGGGTCAATGGAACATGTTTTGACGCGGCTATAAATAACTCATTCATTAACACACAGTTAAACTATGACCACGAAAATATCACAATTATTTTGATGGTTCTTTGTTTGGAGAAATCTCCGGAGATCAACGACCTGTTCCTACAACATTTAATGGAGAGGGGAAAAAATCAACACCAAAAATAAATCACAGGGCTTGCTTTCTTGGTAGTAAAGACACGTCCAGCGACAGGAATGAAAGGACTTGATACTTTATAGCAGCGTTGAAAACATTGCGTACAAATGCTTGCAAATTCCTTACGCCGAATAACTCGCTGCAAAAGCAGATTAACTACTCACTTTGAACTCGTCCTAAAATGGCAGTGACGGAGTGATGAAATACGTAGATAGGCAGTGATCGTTGCAGAATCGTTCCCGAAGAAGCGTTTCCTCAGTCACATTACCACAAGCGAGACATCCATGTTGTTTACCACGGTGTAACACACAAGCGACAACGTACAGGTACAAACCGATTTACTGAAGGGGACCGGTAATAGATATATATCCTACACGACGTTGAAGGGGGCGGCAGCTTACTATCCTCGAAGCGGTCCAGACTTCTTTTTGTTTACGTTAGTCTTCCTTGCAAAACCATCACAAAGAAAAGCGACGAACAACTCGTCCCAATATCGACAGCACATTACGGCCGCGCAAACTCGCTTTCGCTCGGCCGCCTCCAAAGCAGCTGAACCCAGCCGTACGCGGCCGCCCCGTTTTACTAACAGCCGTCCTTGTTTGCCATCATACAATCACCAGAAAAACAGAAAACATTCGACCTGAATGACGTTCGATCGCCAGGCGTCTTGTACTGCTATTAAAACACCTTTAGTGTTGAAATCACTCACCAAACTAGACCTCGCCAAGCAATAAGACTGGGTTACAGTATTGAGCTAAATCGGCAACACTCGCCCATTGCCTCACCAGCTCCCCTTCTCCTGCATCCACAGAGCTGCAGCAGCTTCGACGCCTTTGTCCCGGCAGGTGCAGTCTACACCTTGCCCAGGGGGTGAAGGAAGTACTGCTGCAAAGCTGGCGCCATACAGAACGAAAAGGAGGAACCTTAGGCATACAGTGATAAGTGGATGGAAAGCTAGATGCAAAAGATATGCGGCACAGATACCAGTAAAGTCACATCAAATAACCACAACCCACTTACCAATAGACACCCGCCATAACCTCACTTATTTGCATTTAAATGCAGCTTGCAGCTTTTAAAGGTGCTTCCATTCCCACTATTAGTGCTGCATTATTTCGCAAGCAAACAGTATTATTACCGTAGCGTGGCCAACTGTATGCGAATCAATCCCAACAACTTAAATTTAAATTAAACTTTGCTCATTTAAAAGCTTCATCAGTGCTTGCTAAGAATTTCTGCTACTAGCTGGACCGACCCGCCTGACCTTTCCTCACTGGACTCCGACTCGGGTCCGGGCGTGGAGTCGGGACTTGAGACACCGACCCCATGTTTCATACCGCTTTACACTGTAGCCGGAACACCGCGTTTGGTATCTGAGCCCCGACTTGTACCCACCGGCATAACCCGACACCCTTGCTGCCATACCCCTTTCCACACTGAACTCTGACATCGCGTGCAAGGTCCGAATGCAAATAACTTTTTTTACACGGACCTGCCTGATCCCAGGCGTCGTTCGGATCTCTGGCGTCATTCGGATCATGTAACCTCGCTCCAAGAAGTTCTCTGCCCTCACCTATATAATTTATTATTTACTAAAAAGTAAGACTAGAAAGAATAACAGTGGTACAGTAGGCTATAATTTGTTTGGGGGGGGGGGG
>JAHWFP010235606.1:23153-50509 GCA_023313725.1 Lithobius niger
AAAGATGAAACTATTTCTTCTTCAAAGACCGCCACAGTGACGTCATTTATTCGAGTTGACAACAATCAACATAATAACTTGCGTCGTTTGTTATTCCTGGACAGCATTATTTAGGCGTATACCACGAGCCAAAGCGGTTTTTGTTAATAACCAAACAATAAAATGTTTCGCGTTCTGCTGTTGTAGTCACAGCAACCTTCGGGGATTTCTGCATGACTAAATGTGAACGAAGAAAGCAAACACAAAAATTCGTAATTTTGCTGATGTAATGGCTTAACATTTATAAACATAAAATTCCTAAAAAAAAAAAGTATAGAGTGGAGCACAAAACGATGCGCTGACTTTTTGGATATTCAGTCCTAAGTTACACCTGTCTATTACTAGCTGACTAGCTAAAAAGATTTTACCCATGTTAAATATCATAGGACTTTTTGCTCATGGCTAGCGCAAAATTGAGAAAGCCTACGTCCATGAACTTTTGCACACAGATGCATGGTGATCTGAGGATGGTCCTTTTGTTGGTTTGGGGGTTGTAGGGATCTGGACAAATGCGTGGGAGGGTTTTGAAATTCGCCACCGGCGAATTTAAATTTCGTTTCTTTTCCAAGTTGCAACCAAACATTTTAAACAACAATGGCTTGAACAATCAAGACTGGTCCTTAGATTTATTGTAAAAGCCTGGACGAACTAAAAACTGAACTGTAACGAAGGACAAAAATAAAGAAACATTAACGTTGCCGTGGATGCGTAAGAATAAAGGGATGCACGTTACATGATGGTTACGCAACAATACGAACATACACGAGCTAAAGGGTTTTTTGGTAATAACCCCACCCCCCAACAAAAATGCTTCGCGTTCTGCTGTTTTAGTAACAGCGACCTTCGGGGGTTTCTGCATGACTAAATGTGAACGAAATCTTGAAAAATTAAGGGGAGGTTGCAGGGATAAACAAAACTGAAGGGGATGCGCTGATTGAGTGAGTGAAGCGAACGAAATCAGCGATTGTTAGTCAGTGTGTGCACAAATGGGATTGAAGCATCTTAAATAAACGGTGTAACCTTATGTACGTTCACAGTCCTATGAAAGTTGTGATATCCACCCAAAACCAAAACTGGTAGAAAAACCCGCCAAGTTTCCAAAAACGGTCGGCCTTTGAAGGTAGTGATATCATTCCACCAGGGAAAGGCCGCCAAGGTTAATCCTATTAGCCAAGTTAATCGCACCGAACAATACTTTGGACGTTAAATGAAAACTTGAAGATTGCTACCGCTAGTAGCAATTTTCTAGTTTTCATTTAACTTTCGAACTATTAATATGTGCGATTAACTTGGCTAATAGGATTAACCTTGGCGGCCTTTCCCTGGTGGAATGATATCACTACCTTCAAAGGCCGACCGTTTTTGGAAACTTGGCGAGTTTTTCTACCAGTTTTGGTTTTGGGTGGATTGAGTCTAACTAAGTAAAGCCACAACTTTTCCAAGCATCAACATCTACTAAAAAGTCAACGTCAAAGCGAGATAACAGATCGAGACACTTACATCTGTTACAGTGAAAGAATTTGTAGACACCATATCAGCAAATGACCAACATGCGTGCGTTTCTTTTCCTCACAGTGCTAAGGTAGTTAGCTAAATGGCTGTTTCTTTTCCCTGCAATTTAGCTGCAGTTTACAGTTTTGCATGTAGCGGACGTGTCTCTTTTTTTGGTTTCGGGTAGTGGTAATGCAGCAACAAAGAAGGTGCTAGCTCTTCTGCGGAAACAAACTGGCTGTTGAAACCTCTTCTGATTGGTTTAATGTAATAGAGAGTGACAAACCACAAATAAGTCAGAGTTATAAGATTTTTTTCAAACTTGCACGAGCCATTTGAGAAACATGTTTCAGCAGCACCTGTATATCTAAAGCAGTAGAAAAAGATATATCAAAAACCAAAACTGGTAAAATGGGCCGCCAAGTTCCGTACGGTTCGGCCCTTCAACACGGGGATTTAACATGGGGATCAGCGGACTAGCTAGCTAGTAACTAGTAACACATTTTCAACGTTATTGAGAGTCAGTTTTTGCATTGAAAGCAGCTTAGCTGGCATTCCTACACGGTTAATTTTTGTTAGGTGGGTCATTGCTCTCGATTTCAACACAATTTAAGCTTTTGTACCGCATTATTATTTTTCCTCAAGTACCTGAAATGTGGACAACTATGCTTCAAGATATAAGACACTGACGCTATGGCGTCGCGCTACAATGGTTTACAACCTCGACAATTGAATTGGTGTGATGTTTGTTTTGATGTTTGTTGCCTAACTTGGCGCGACGTGTCTAGATATTGTGCATTTGGATAAACATAAGACATTTTGCTTGAAATAACTATGCTCTGCAGTAAATATTCTCGATTCAAAACTTGGTGGAGAGGATATTGACGATAATTCTTCTGGTAGTGCAGTTGAGTTCATCGGTAAAGTAGCAGCTTACTCAGTTGAACTGGACGAAGCAACTGTTCTTGGTGGAGAATACACACAGTACAAAATAGTGTGGTCCGGGACAGAACTCTCGCCTAGGGGTGCCCTCTTCTGGAATTATTTTTATTTGCTTCCAAGCACCAGTTTTTCACCTTTTTAACCCCGTTTTTCTCCGTGAAATTTAAGAACCTTATTTTTTGCACTTTTTTTGCTCGTTTTAGCTTGTTTGCAGGGGCCCCCCAAAGGTACGCGGCTAAGGATAATATGTAATCCTTGTCCTCCTCCCCACTCCTTCTACAGCCCTGCCCCCATCTTAGGTAACCAAAGTTCCTAACAAGATATTAGGTTTACCTACCACTTCAGCAACATGTGGAAGGCCTTTTAGCAGTTTGCTTATAAAGAAGCCCATTCGATTGACAGATGAACTTGTCGAAACTAGAAGAAGCCAAGGAGGTTGCCAAGACTTGCAAAGAGCCGATGACAAAGAGAAAACATCCCTGATAAAAAGTAGTGAAAAGACAAGCGGAAATGTACTTCCTTTGCCCGATGACAATGAGCAATTAACACGCATACCAAATACCTCTTCTGATGGAGAAACTTGACAACAATTGTTACCCAAATAATGATTTCACAGCCGTTATGGAACTTTGCTACGAGCATCCATTTCAATTGCCCCTCAGGAGCAGCATTGAGGGAAGACACTACACGCATTTCTAGAAATTCTGCATCTTTGTGCTTGGCAATTTGAGGTCATCTATATGCAAGCTCAGGTTTCATCCTGTAGGAAGTGGAAAAGATTTTCAATTGCAACCGGAAATTGATGTTGGAGTTTTATGAACTGAACTGGAAGAAATAAACAGAAGTGTGAGAAGTAGAAGGTGAATCCATGTGGCCCAAGTGAACATACGTTAGCAAAGTTTTGGGAGCAGCTGTTCCAAGAAGGCTTCTCCACCATGGCCATTAGGGGTTACCAATCAGTCATCAACTTGGTCTTGTCCTGTTCGGGAGGTGACCAGTGACCAGTACTCCGAGTTCATGACTGCGCCAAGCTTTCGGGATACAGAGATCTTGGATACGTCGACTATTCCCCGAGTGGAATCTCCATTTAGTCCCAAGTAGCTTGTCCAGAACTCCAGACGAGTCTTCCCAGAAGTCTCCATTTATCTTGCTTTCGTCCAAGGCGCTATATTCTTGCTGGCCTTAGCAACAACTGCCAGGCTGGGGGAATAGCTACGTCAGTTAGCGGCAGAGATTTCCTGTGCTGTGTGAAGGGCTGATCAAAAGTTATATTCCTTTTCCCAACAGATTTTTTAGCAAAATGCCAAAGACCAGAAGATCCGCTGACTCCTATAGTCGTCAAGGACTTAATCGCGTAGTGGGCCAAGGGAGCTCGGAATGGGTACCATGCCGGGTGCGGGCAATATATTTTTTACTTAAAGCAACCAAGTAACTATAACCCCACAAGGGAACCCGGGCCTCACAAGTACTCTCAGAACAAGCTCAAGCTTCCCGGACACCCCTGTTCTTCAAAATGAAGATTCAAAAAAGGATTGGAGGACCCATCGGACGATGTTGTGTCCCCCAGTAATCATTGCATAGTGGATCAGTGGCGTTAGCGAACTAGCTAATGGGGAGGCCTTGAACGACATTGAGCAGCCAACCTTCACAAGAGCTCATGATGCATTATGGGCAGCGGCGATCGTGCTATAAGAAATTATGCAAGCATGCTCATCGAAATACCGTACCACATTCGTTAGCCACCTACCTTCGGGATGTCCGGGCGGCTGACAGATGAACTAAAAAATAGTCATACGGTAGTAGGAAGTCTCCTTTCTGGGCAATGAGAAGGCTGGCTGACCCGGGAGCTTCCAAATGAACAAATATAATAGGTTGATATTAAGTTATGTCGCTCTGGTTTAATGCGACTTTATAATTAGATACGATTAGCATGAAACTTGAAAGCAAACAGCACTCTGTGTTTCAGTTTGCCCGCCGTCAGATTGGACAAACTCAGATGGAAAAAAAGGTTAAGTATTTTAGGATAAAAGTAAAAACTGAATTCTAAACCTAAAATTAGTTTTTACTTATCCAAAAAAACTTACCTTTAGGAACCCATTACCACACCACAGGTCAAACCTAACTTGGACCCAACATAAGCTGCGATGCGGGAATTAAGAGCCATCCAGCGGGGAAGAGCATAGTTGCGTGACATTGAAGTTGATCTGACGTTAGAGCAAGTATAGGTGCGTGCTATCCTAACAAACAGTTGGAAGGAAACATAACACTTTAGGATAAGTAAAAACGAATTTCAGATTTAAAATTTCGCCTTGTTTTTATCTTTTCTTTCTTTCGACTTAGTGTATCTAATATTTAATTCTCACAACGCCAGTCTTTAATGCTGGCGCAATCCCTAGGGGTGTTTTATCCTCCTTCCCCCCCTTCCGGTTTTCGAGTCGGTTGTGGGGGAGCGGAAAAGTGGGATGGACATTCACTGCTTAAACACGTAATTTTTCAAAGTCAAGAATTGCAATATAAGTATCAGTAACTTTGCTGTATTTTCTTGTAGATTCCTATATTTTCTTGTTTTGTTAGGGTGCCTTACGTAGCAAGCTTTTTGACCTTTTGGTAGCTAGTTAATTTTTTACGTTCTGGGAGGAGGGAGCACTGGTGGACGTTGTGAGATTTCACCTTGACTCCAGAGTGAAAAACTGTATCCATTTTCTTTAACTGTGATTGGCGCATGGTTTTCGTATCCCCCCCCCCCCCTCCCCTTCCCCGTCCTATCTTGGAATAAAAATCTGTGTCCCTGGAATCTGTTCACTCACTTCCTGTTCTTCATGTCTTGACGAACTAAAAATACACCGACACCCTTTCACAGTCTAATCCACGTTAAACAACAGTGTTTGATTACATTTGAGGATTTATATATTTGTTGCTCCTGATTCATTCCTCTTCAAGTAATTCCGTGGACCTTAACTCCAAAATAATCAACATTTCATTTCGTTTGATGTTGCACTGTTTCTTTAAAGTCAACAGCATTAAGACGTTGCCCTAGTTACTTAACGAAAATACACGGGAAAGCTCTTTAGTGACTGCCTACTGAGAATTACGTTTTCTACGTACGATCCTTAATAATTTAATTCATTGTCTCTCGATGTCAAGTGCGCATCTCTTGTCTAATCGGTAGCAACGAGTTTACTTGTATCAGCCACTCCTCCCGTTAAGCGGCGTTGGTTTATCGCTGCCCCTGGGCGGATGGCTTCACCGCAATCAATAGTGCTGGGAGTGCAGCCAACCTTGCCAGACAAGGAGTCGCCTTAAGGACCGCGGTGGTGAACCTGCTTGTAATCTCGACATGATCTGCTTCAACAGCGTCCTTGTAAATAGAGTACGGGGATTCAACTTCGGGAGGGAGGGGAAGGGGGAAGATTTGGAAAAATAGGAAGGTAGGAGTGTGCCGCTTCATATCAGAGTTTATGTTTTTAATTGCACGAATAGCGCGGTATTTGGACAACTGTTGACAACATCATTAAATGATCCTGTCAAGTTTTCAACATTCAAACTAGTGAGTTAAAATTATTCCAACGTAGGTGAAAGTTAAAGTATTTACAAAATATATCTCGTCATAAAATTTTTTTTTGATTTTATATTATTTACGCCGTATGAGAAACCCTCCCATTTCGTAATGCATGCACTCACAGAAGAATTGAAAACACATCTTCATATTCGACTAAGTTTCGTACCTTGTTATCTTCAGAAGGCAAACCCACAAATACTTACGTTAAAATAGTAAAAAAAATAACCTTTAAAAAAACAAGCTTCAGAGTAGAGTGTGTTGTCAGTCGGTGACAGTTGTAGTAGGGGGGGGGGAGTGGCGTGTAGATTTATAAGGTTAGCAATAAACCCGTAACCCTGGTATGGTCATTTAAGACTTAGGTTCGACCAATGTCTGAATATGCTTGAAGGCCCGGTGTGATCATCCTTCATAGTGGACAAAAAGAACGAATTGAAGGGTTTCAGTGATGCTTCACAAAATGTCTTCGCGAAGTTTGTCGTATCAGGAATGTTTAAATGATTTAAAGCTCAACTCAAGAGTTCAGTCTTACAGCAGACTTAGCACGGTGGCACCACCGTGGTGGCTAATCTGCCATCTACGGGCAGAAGGAAGGGGAAAAAAGGAGATTGGTTGGGAGGGAGGCTTTCGGGGGATTGGGGTAGCGTTTTCTTGTTCAGAGCCAGAGATGGAGCGCTGAATACGAGGATACTGTGGTGGAAAGCTGGCAGGGAGGATGAGGATGTGATTTGGGGTATCTGTCGTTTATTCACGTCTACACGTGTGTTAAAGGCGAGCATTAACGCAAAGCCTTTATTCCCATTTGTTCAGGAGTTTATTTTATGGCTGTGTCTCAGGTCCCGGTGACGGGATCCAGTTTATAAATACTCAGGTCCCGGTGAATTCGTTGAAAACTAGGCCTTCAGCTTGTTAAAGTGAACCTAACCAGGGTAACCTAACCTAAACTAACCAAACCTAACTAAAACTAATATAAGTTTGCCTAAAAACTACGTTTTTTTGCTTGCCGGGATCCACACACGCAGAACTCCGGTCCCGGCAACGCGTCCAAATAGGCTTGAAACAGTTACGTTCCAACCGGGACTAGAGACACTGCGTTATTTTATTAGTTTACTAGTTTATTTAGTTTGCTTTATGTATGAAGCTTTTAAATTAATTTTGTTGCAGAAAAAGGACGATTTAAGGGGATGAAACACTGATTTCCTTGAATGTATGAAGCTTTTTCTAGTCAATTTGTAGCAGAAAAATTACGACCTAAAATGCTTTAAGGACAGAAATCGTGAAATAACGTAGTTTGCTGACCATAAAACATTTTAAGGCGGGGGGGGGGGTGCCATAGATTTGCCAGGACTGTTAATATGTGATTTATGATAACTATCGCGTCTTGGGGGCTCTTTGGCATTCACTACTACATGGATACCGAAGATGTAAAAAATCTGAGCTCTCATTAATAATCCTAAATAATAGTGATAAATTCACGAAATGTTGAAAAAACGTGAAATTTTGGAGTTTCGGTAAAAAAAAACCAAGTTCTATGCTTTCAGAATAATAACAAGTAAAAGCAGCACAAAAACAGCACAGCAGCTACTTCCAACACCCAAGAAGTCTTGCAGTAAAGTGAAGTAGCGTACGGGCACCATACAAAGCTTGCATAGTGTTTGAGAGTAGCGGTTTGTCACATTCATCATAACTACTACCATCACTACTAACCACCGATCTTATGCAACCTTCAGTGAGGTGGCGCTCTAAGCTGCATCACTACTTCTGTTGTTTGTGTACCAGTTAATAAAATGGCGCAGAGCATGCATCCTGTATTTTAAGACACTTTTAAAGCAAATAAAGAATCCGGATTTACTGTAATTCCGGCTCCCACACACGGGTCAGCATTTAAGAAAATCCCAGAATTAACGTGACTCCGTGTCGATACAATTCCGGCGCCCCCTGGAAAACCATTCCTGCTCAGGTGATCCAAATATCAGCCCCCAAAGGGGTAATCCCTCGTTCCTGTTCGTAAGATTTTGCATCCGTTGCCTCATCCTTTGACCTCTCCGTTAATGACGTCAGTAGCTGACTTATCCCCTTCTCATCTCATTTCCAAACTTTATCCTGCGTGTGCGTAAGTAATCCTTTATGCCTACCCTCTCACCCAATATCCTGCCTCGCTCCCGTAGCTACAGTCTTTGTTGCCAGCATGGCGCGCGTATCCCGGCTGCACGCAGAATGAAACGTTAGCAGCATTCGGTTTGACGTCACGGAAAAATGTTGATGACGTGAGGGGCCGAGGCTGCATCACAGGTGAACGAGTGACGCGTCGATTTGACGTTCGCCCTCGTTTTGTTGGGATTGCGATGGGAAAATTTAGAGCTGCTTGCGAAAATTGGATGGTGGTTACGTTGGGGTGGAGTGAACTGGAAACGAAAAGCTTGGGTAAACTGGAATAATGTTGGTAGAAGCGTGCATTTTATAAAAGAGCACAACATCCTTCAATACGAATTACGGAATGCTATTTTTGTGTGCTCCGGTGGGGGGAATAAAGTTGTCCAAAAGGTGCATCATCCTCCAAATCCCTAATAGTAGTCTTGACACCCCCTCCCCTCTCCATTGAAGGCCTAAATAAATGTTGACACCTTCCACTCTTCTTCCGTCTATTAAGTAATGTGTAGACGAATTGACTGGCAGCATGCCTTCCATACGTTCCGTATTGCATGGGAAATGCAGCAGGTCCCTTAAAGCAACATCCAGCCTGCATTATAACCTTCCGCCTGCCTCACAACACCCACGCGACGATCACATCCGCGTATTTACCACAGCTAAGGTCAACTGAGACGGTAGCTTTGTTGCTCGCAGCGAAAAACGTAGCTACTGTCTCAGTTGGCATTGTGCCTAATAGTCCAGCCAGCGTGAACCCATTGATTGTGTTGCCAAAAACCGGAATGATTCTTGAATTGTAAAATCACAATTTATAATTTTCTAGACTAGTGGCTTATAATTTTGCTTCGGCGATTTATTGGAATAATTAATTTTAATTTTTACTGCATTAGCCTTCTAGATTTTTGATCTTATAGTAATTACTAGCAAACGATTAAAATTAATACTGCGCACACACAGATAAAACTTCCAAGGTCATTGTAGGCGCGCGATGCATCATTTATGTTCGGGACGAACGTAAATAAAGTAAGTAATATTCAACAAAAAATCTCCTAGACGCCATATTTTAAAACGGATTTTTAGCAAAGGAAAGACTAACGGTAAGTAAATAGACCTTGGGGTCGTACTTGATGTGGAGGATCGAGAAAAATGGCGCTGGAAGCTATATCCGTTTAAGAAACATGTTCTTTTAAACATTTTTGTAATGGGAACGTTGGCAGCTTTCGATCTGGAGAATGTTGTGGCCGCTATTCAAACCAGTAAACACTATACCATAACAGGGGTAGCATAAATATAAGAGGACGTGTATATAATGCGCTCCTGACCATAACTATTGGCATAACTGCAAACTATGGCATTTTATAGCACCATTGATTATTAAACCTGTCACTATTAAACTTTTATAATTGGAATGCGATTCTCTTTGTTTTTGTAACCAGATTTTAAGAGAGAATTAATTATAGTTCATGTCAATTCATCATCTCTATCTGTTGAATACGTTGGTAAGACTCTTTAAAATTGTTATGCCTATTGTATTAGAATTGAATACCGACCAGAACGTCAAGAACTGTGTTTCTTTTTATTCTTACTCTAGCTTAAGTATTGCCCAAGTTACGTTGATAACAAACTTTGCTTTATACATTCATTTTTTTAATACTTGAAGGGGGGGGGGGGGGGTTATTCAAGGAGCTCACATGACCTGAAACATTTCTCCCCCCCCCTTTAATTATGAGTTATGATGACTATGAGAAATGTACTCGATTTGTGCGTATTGTGAATTTTTTAATACACCCAACAAACAATAACTCCAATCCAACGCGGATCGGAGTTGGAGCGCTGCAGTGCAAGACTGTGAGATCGGAATTAAGCTTGTCGCACAGTACTCCGTTCTGTTCCGACGACTGACGGCACCGGATGGTCCAGCTCACTTTGCTTTTACTTTGCTAACCGTTTCAGTCGGCTCTGCTGAGCTTTGAAGTAGGTAATTAAATATAAAGTCGTTGGTATTAGGCATTAATTCTTTACGCTCGGGCATCACGACATTTATGTCCAGAAAACAACTGAAAAAGGGTCGCATCTGTATTTAGTAGGGGAAAGTCGTTGTGCGCAGGTGCGTGATGGACGACGACGGCCGTCGACTGACGACAAGTGCGTACACTTGTAGGATGCGATCAGTTTCTGACTGAAAGGATTCTGCCTCGACAATACCGTTCGTCAGCCGATGGGACGTCACGGAACGGGACGGAGCAGTATACGCCGTTCCTCTAATTTACACGCTTTTAATCCAAACAGAAACTTGACGCCCTGCGACGTGACGTGAGGGAACGGAACGGAGCAGTGTGCGACAAGCTTTAAGCGCAGTGGCCGTCGAATATTATAACATGGTGGAACGTTTTCGGACTTAAGTCGAGGGAGGGGCCGCCGTTGTAGTAAGTCCCAGGCTCCAAAATTTGATTTAAGGGTCCTGCTTGAAAACAATACCGGCCGTAAGGGCGGAGCGAAACGTCGTATTTTTTGTATGTTTTTTATTACAGCACTCCGCTAGCATTTTAAGCAGTTATGTTGACCTGGTGCTTTTGAACAGTTGTATATATTTACCATAAATCGCCTATTAAACGCCCATGGACTGTTAAAATTAATTCTGTAAAAAAAAAGTGGGATGGGCGAAACAGTTACAATTCATTTTTCGAATCTTCTTCTATTCAGGGAGGGTGTTTACTGATTACGCCTAACTCCATCGCGAAAAATTCGGCGTTTATGTGCTCATTCACGTAGGTGTGCTGGGTTCGGTCAAGCATTGACGCAATGCCTTTATTCGCATTTGTTCAGTAACTTAAGTTAATTAGTTTCTTTAGTTACCTTTGTGTATGAAGTTTTTAGTGAATTTTGTTGCTGAAAAGCCCCGATTTAACGGGATAAAGACACTAATTTCCATGAATGCACAAAGCTTTTAGTCAGTCAATCTCTAGCAGAAAAATTACGATAAATAAAACGCTAAGGCCATAAATCGTGAAATAACCTAGTTACGGGGGTGGGGGGGAGGAGGCTATAACTAGTTAATTTTACTATTTCTGACCTTAAAGCATTTGAGGGGGGGGGGGGGTTGGGGCTTTGTCAGGCCTGTTATAGACGATTTAAGGTACGCTTTCACACAATAGTTGCCGATACTAAAAAAAGTTCAAACTTGGGTACCCGGTCGGTTTTCGTAATATCTGTTTTGTTTTCGTAACCAAACCGTATTCGTATCACTTACAATGGCATGTGTTATTCCATGTTTGGAAGGAGGCTTCTTTATTGCCACAACCACCTGTGCGCGAGCTCATTTCGCTCAGGAGCTGGGGTCTTTATCCCTCTCTCTTACGCAAGCACGTGTTGACGCGGGTTCATCGAACCCGAGGGGAATTGGAAGTTTTCAATGGATCCGAAGGTTGCCACCCACGCTCGACCATCACTCGGAAAACAAATTATTTGTGGAATAAATCTCATCTCGAGATGTTAACATTGGGTGTTGCTGAACCCCTGATATTTCAAGGTGGAACACGTGGGGGCATGAGTTAGAGTCTTTGCCTACCGACCTATTTGTATTAAAGGGAAATAATAATATAGGAGGGAAACTCTGCATAGTAAAATTTAGGAACTTTCAGAAAATGTCTTTCGTGAATACCCCAACATGGAAGCCGTTTGCAAAAAAAAAAAAAGATAACCCTGGATCAAACCGGGGAAAAAAAGCCTGGAAAAAAACAGCCGAAGGATAAAAAGCTGCGGGGGAAAAAGTCGAAGGAAATATTTGTATTGCATTTGTAAAGGGAAGTATATTATAATAGGAGGGGAATTCTGCCTAGTAAAATTCTGAAAATTTCTTCCCTAAATGCCCTTACATCGAAACCGTGCGTGGAAAAAAAAGCATGGAAAAATCGCGGAAAAAAGCCACGGGGAAAAAACAGCCGAAGGATAAAAAGCCTCGGGAAAAAAACCCGAAAGAAAACAAGTCACAAAAAAAATAGCAGAATTGTTTTGTCGATTTTTATTTTTTTTTTTCGTGTTGTTGTTTTTGTTGTAGGTTAGGTTAGGTCAGTTGCCGTGGCTCGAATATCACCAGGCAAGCAAAAAAAAAAAAGTTTCACCAGGTAACGTATTTTTTTCTGTGGCCTTTTTCTTCGGCTTTTTTTTTTGTTTGCTTCAACTCTTTTCCGCGCGCTGCTTTTTTCCTTTAGCTGTTTTTTCTGCGACTTTTTTCCTCGTTTCCCCTCTCCCCTTAGGTTCGTGAAAACAGTGCACTTGTTTTCCACTCCTAAAAAGTTTTACAGATTTCTTAATTTTGTTGGCCGCGTTTTGAGTGCAAAGAAAATATTTTCGTAAATTTCATATTTTGCACGTATTTGAAAACCCGTGTGCCTCATCTTCAGGCTGTAAAAACGATTATAGCTCTCCTATATTTTTAAGGGGTCGTGTATCGGCTAGTAGGTATTTCTGGAAAAAATCTTAACTTTTCGTGATAAAAAAAACCTTAACGTTTTTCAGAACAAGGTTTACCGTCCGGTAATCTTATTCAGAAGTAAAAAAAAAAAAAGCGTTAGAAAAACTGTAACGTACTCTCAAAAGAACGCGAAGTGGAGCTCAAGTTTTACCAATTTTCTTTCAGTTTACTACGCAGGAAGGTGGGATAGGCCTCAAAAGCTGCATCCTGTTTTAAAATTTCAAAAGTGGCTCCTTTTCCTGACTCATTAAAAATTTCAACACACTCTTTTGTGCCGGTATTGGGGCCGGTGGAAATCCCACTCATGGACTTGAATCGGTTGGTGCCGGTTAAAAGTGGTTTGGTAATAGGTATAATTCCTAAGTTGATTAACCGGCTGAACAGAAACAGTTGCGTACGCTGGGAGTTAGAATTCTCGTGAAAACATATGGCACAGGTCTGCTTCACGTTGAGTATTACGGGTGTTAGCGTGGGCGAAGTCCGTTAGTGATGGCGCTTGGTAACAGAACGCATACCACTGACTTTCTCACCCACTCCCAATAATTCTGGAATAAGGAACACGCTTCTGTAGTTTGGTGGGTGTAGTGAAACAGTTGTGAAAAGTTTAAGCTATATTGCAGCGTATAGGTTGTTAGACAACAGCTGTTTAGTAAAATATGTGTCTATGGTTTAACGTGAATACGCGAATGTACCAAGAAAGCAAGTTACTTCTTTTAGGCGTTAAATATTTGATACGTTTCTTAAAGGAGGGCGCTCAACAACGGGGAAGACCTGTATATTCTACTGTAGCGCCATCTAGCGTCTGCAACATCGTTAAGCATGGCGATCTCCGTGTCGTGTTTGGTGATGCAATAATTAAATTGTTATATCAGACGTAATTAACGTATTCTTACCGCAATTCTTGTGTTTAGTTATTGTGTAAGTGATCCAAAAGTCAAACAAGCATGTCAAAATGGATGTAATTGCCTTTTAATTAACTGTAAACCAAATTTTGAAGTTTACTTGGGCGTCGTTTCTGCGCGAATAATTGTAACCAGCCTATTATCAAAGGGCGATATAATAATTTTATCAGTGCCCAACGCTTTCGATCGTTAATGTTTTTCACCGAGAAAACGAATTCCTTCTGAAATCCTCCAAAGCGAATTGGTCAATGCTGAAGCCTGCGCGTCTGCAGTGCTCGGATTCCGTAGAAGGCTAGGTCGAAGGTGACCAAGCAAACAAGATAACTACAAATTCTCACTGACCGCCTGATCCAGTGGCCAGCCGTAAATTCCACATAGCACTTCTCACAGCCTGATTTCTCCCAGTGCACCTGTGTAGCGTAAAATTTAGTGTCGGGACCAGATATTCAGTAGGAAAAATCGGACGGTGGAACATGATGAGAGAGAAGAATGACAGACAAACAAGTTGCGGTGCACTTGTTGGTGTATTGGTGCACTTGATGGTTACGGTGCACTTGATGGTTTGTTTAGTTAACAACCAGGTAGCTCGTCTGCCTTGATAATTAAGCTCTGGCAACAATACAACTCTACTAAATGGCATAATATTATTGCTAATGTTTGGACGGAGATTCGTAATAATCGGAGAATTTCTTTTTAAGGCTAAACCTCGGAATTACGGGATGAAGTCATTGGAGCCGGAATAAAGGAAACATCTCCATCAAACCGGATATCACTTAATCTGTACTGGGCATGACAGGATGTACGAAGCTTACATAGTTGGTTCAAACGGACAACTTGTGGCCCTTTCGACCGCCATGTCTTGGCGCATAGATAACGACATTACGGAAATCACAGAAAATTATTAAAATAAGTGGTACATTGCCACCAACTGCCATAGATCAGGCCATTAACTGAGAGAGGTCTAGTATTTCCGAAAAATCCACTCGTGTCACTTACTTTTCATTTAGTTTTCATGACCCTGGATTCTAGCTCAATATAGTTTTGTATGGGGTGTCCTTCCGGCAGATCGAAAACCCATCAGATCGAAATGATGGAACGTCCCATGGGATAGAAATACCGTCAGATAGAAAATGTGATATCCCAACAGATACAATTTTTCCCCCATCAGATAGGATTTTTTTCCCATCAAATAAAAATTAGTTTTGTACTCAAGGGGAAAAAAAAAAGGCACGGCTAACCAGTATAGCATAACCAGTCTACAGGGTCTCACCACAAAATACGAATAGTAGTTTTTTTTTTTGCTGTTGTTTTTTTTTTTCTGCCTGGGGCTACTCGTATTGAGAACGGATAGGCTGCTTAAATTGCTTGCGGTTTGCATTATTAGCATTTAAGGAATTTCATTTGGCTTAGTATTGTTGTACTGTTGGTTTAGTATTGTTTATAATTTGTTTGTATTTTATAATTTGGTTACTAAGTGTGACAATTGTTAATATTCTTTATGGCGGCACAGAATTGTTTTAGGATGGCCTTTGGTCTCAAAGGTTGCTGGATCAAATCCCGCTCAGGGCACGTTCAAGTATTACGTCATCAGGAAGGGGGGAGGGCGGTCGCCAGCTGGTAGTGATTGATGACGAGGGAGGAGGGGATTGGCCAGTTGATGACGTAAGCACCGATATCCAAGCAAAAGGGTGGAAAAACGCAAAAAAAAGACCTCAGAAAAATAGGGAAATACAGGGAAAACGCCCCTCGTATGGGGGGATGTCAGGTTAAAAATGGGCAATTTCTTGATGACGTAATATTTGAACGGCCCATCAGGCAATCTGACGTTTAAGTCCAAAAAACAACGTAAATAGGTTTGCGTTGCCTTAATAAACGTAGAGTTTGGAAAAAGCAGACTCTGTCTCTACTAGACTAATAACATAACATTAGGGCTTGAAAATTATCTTAATCCTATTGTTTAGTATTCTTTTGTAGAAAACTGAATTGACTTTGGTTATATAATTTTAGTTTATGTGAAAAAATTTCACTATAAATTTTAAAAATAATTCCCGTTATATCGAAAAAAAAATTCCACGAGATAGAAATACATTTTCCCGTCAGGTCGAATATTTTCTATCTCACTGGCCATGCGATATTTTCTATCTGTTGGGTTTTCGATCCGACGGGCCTGAACCTAGTATGGGGCAAAGTGGCTTGATAGTTAGCACGACTCCTTCATGTGCCGTAGGTCCCGGGTTCGAGCCTTGACCGCTGCAACCCCTGTGATGCTTCGTGCTCATGTCCATTGGGATATGTAAAAGATCCTTGATTTGGAATTAACTAGCAAAATTGTCCCACTCTCTTTCTGGTGCTATAACTTTGGCTGGAAGCGTGTAACCTCTAAGTATAGTTTTGTGGTAAGACCCCCCCCCCCAGTGGTGAAAAATGGTGAAAATTTTGCGTTGTATTATTTCCGTCTTCAATCAACTCAGCCTTCACGCCTTTTTCATCACCATTCATCGAGTTTTGAAGTTTCGCGAAGTTTTTCCTCCTACTGCACTCTTCTAGCACAGTCACAATAATAATAATAATAATACTCTGCCTTATAATACTCTGCTATTTAAATAAAAAAAAGATTTTCGAAGAAGCATATAATTTAGTTTTATGAATTTTCAGCTCTTAAATCGGCATAAACCACATTTTTTTTGACGTAACTGAATTTATTGTATGTCGGTGTGTAAGTCCGATTCAACTCAAATCATCGGTAGCTGGGGACGGTATGGGATCGGTTTGATATCGGCTAGGTATTCTCTGACACCGTATGGGATCGGCTGACTAAATGTGGTATCGATTAATCCTTAAAGGGCGCACTGTTTTTTTTTCACTCTTACTGTCTACGTATATTGTGTACTGTGCGTAAACATGTAAAAACAGGGTTTCTTAAAAACGAATTAGCCTAGAGGGAAACCATCACCATTGTTGTGTGGTGATATAGCATGGCCAGAGGCGGACTGGACAAGAAAAGGCCTCCTTGCCATTTGGGGGAATGGCAGGGGGTCGGGTATTTTTTACCTGACAGCAAGGGATCTGGGGAAGCTATTTAAGCTCCCCAGCAGTCTTCGGGCCGAATCCCAAAAGCCTATGTTTCTTTCGATAGTATTGTGATTTCTGGTTTCGGAGTGCAAATTCCAACACGTTTTCGTCTATATTTCAAGGAACACCTTTTTTTTTTAATTTTCGTAGGTTTGATCAATTTGTTCCATGGGCAGAGTGTGGGGAGGAGGTTGAGTTGGAAACGCAAGTAAAGGGGTGAGAGAGAGCGAAATATAGATGAAATTTGTCTCTGAAAGCAATCCGAAATGCCCGTTCATTTTTTTTAGGAAAAGAGGAGGGGGGGGGGGGGCGAGAGGGGAGACAGAACGTGCCCAAGTGGCACCAAATGTGTGGCGCCGCAATGGAACTGACCCATGGGACGGTGTGTCAGTGGGTCAAATGGGTGGGTCACACTTTATTCTTTATTGTGGGTGATGTGGGTCATGGGTCAAGACCGTTCATCCACCGACGCACGGTAAACTTATGGTAATCAGCAGTCTTACTAGCTGCATTTATGTTATTCTTAATAAAACAAAACTTTAATTACAAGGTTTTTCAAAGATCGTAGAATAAGGTCGTCATAAAGTCAATCTCGGGGAAAAGGTCTAGAAAGGCGTACGTTAAAAGAAAGAGGTTGGTGATAAAGTTATTAATGTAGGCCTGATAACACATAAATGGTGCGTGGAAGAATGGAAAATTTTTAATGAAGGCTATGGAGTGTGTTTTTTTTTTTGGGGGGGGGGGGGAAAGACTCTTTTTTTGTTACTTATGCTGTGTTATTTTTTCATAGCATGGGATGGGTCGCGGACTGTAGGTCACATTTTGTTCTTTATTGGGTAGGTCAAGTGGGTCATGTGATTCATAGGTCGGAAAAAAGTGACCCACTTCCATCGCTGGTGTGGCGCAGTGGCACTATGGACAGTCCGAATCTGGTTCGGGTTTTAAGAACTGCTAACTAGTGAGTACTCGTCCAGCCAGTACATGTGGAATTCTGCCCACGTCTTTGCTTGAGACGAGCCGCATTGCTGTTTGTCGGGGGCGGACAGCTGTTTAACACACTTAACTGGCTGAAAGGTTAAGGAAGCCAGGCCATTTACTGCACTGACACCTGCTCAAGATGGTGAAGCTTCCGCTGAAACTAAGAAACGATGAGAGGAGGTTAACTATTAAAAAACAAAAAACGAACTCGTTTGATGCTTAGGGTAAGGTTTAATTGATCCGAAGTCAAAACCGCGAAGGAACACAAATAAACTTTCCTGTAAGGTTTCAGGTACTGCAGTGTTGCTGTACTGTTTAGTCCACGTGAAACCTTACTGCTGTATTCTTATGTTTTTACAATTTTTTTTTACTTTTCCACACGATAGATCAGCTAATGATTGGTGCATTCTACTTGACTAAACGACATCGCTGGAAATGTTAAAAAACTAATCGTCTTAGTGTGCTTAGCACAGTTTTACAGGTAATTCAGGCTTTGTGCGAATCCTTGAAAACCTCGAAATGTCCTGGCACGTAATAATAAAACTCCATGCCTGGAAAAAGCTTAAAAATCTTGAAAATGATATGTGTGTCATCAGTAGGGAGATGAACTGAAAGTGGACGACGTGACTGAAAAACACTAAAGAAATTTAGCCAAGAAAGTAGTCGAGTGTGTAGCATTACATTATTCTTCGGTTGTTTGGGCATGAAAAGTTTGAAATTTGAATTTTTTTTTACTATAAGAAAAAAACGTTGCCTGGGACGTTCATAGCACAAGGAGGTTAGGAGTTTTCAGCACGCCACTTTGCTAACACCCTGAGGAGAATAATTAAATTATTAAATACAAAAATTACAATTACAATTACTTGGCCGAGCGAGAGATGCTATAATACGTCAGTTTATTTATTTTATTATTCTTTTTTCAAATTAATTTCTTTGAGCCTTAAGTCAACCGAAGCAATTTAATGCTTGTATGGCTAAACCGGCTCAATTTTGAACATTACCAGCCGTTTTTGAAAGAAGAAATATCTGGTAAAGGAAGAGGCAAACCAAGGGATTTGAACCGAGAAACCTCCGATCACCGTAGGGGCCGAAAAATTGTCCAGAATTGGCCAGAATAAGTCCCCACAGCTGCTCAAGGACCATGATAGCCTCTCACGTTACCCTGACCGGCAGTCGTAGCGGGAACTTTGCCAAGGTCCCCTTTCCGTTCGGCCAGATCCGCAAACCTCCAGCAACCAGACTGAGCTCTCTCACCGCTCAGCCACGATGACCGCCACATCCACATGGCAGAAACAAACATTTATGATTTCTTCCCAGTGCTCCATATGGCAGTGCTATGCTGCGCCATTTCAATGAATTTTGCTTAGTGCTATACTTCGAATTTCGGGCACCTTACTGCTAAAATATTTGAGGTAGCAATTTCATCTTCGAACTCTTGAATTTTGTGCATCAAAGCTCGAAAGCTCAACGAAATCCTAACAAAATTGTGAAGGCTACCGATTTCAAGCACAGACAGACAAATACACATCCAAAATCCAGATTTAGCCGAGGACTCGACCACACTCACTTGGCCAATAATCCTAGCTGGATTTAACAGTAGCCTACAGTCCGGGAATATTTATCATACTGACTGAGTGACTACTTGGTGGAGTGGAAAAATGTTTATCCCGTTTCAATTCCTTTCTTTTTTATTTTATTTTTTGCTTTCAGTCGTGATCCTTGTCACATTTTCTATTTTTTTTTTTGTATTTATTTAGTGGAACCAAATAAGGGCCCCCGTGCACTAAGCGACCAATCCGCTGCGGCCAACAAGAATGCTTACGGTATATGTAGCACCGTGCACTTGGCCACCACGGCCAGTCAGTCGCAGCAGTCACTGGGATCTCGGGCGGCATGCAAGGTGACCACAGGGCGACAATGCTTGATCCGTATTCATTTTTCTCCACGTGTTGGAGAATAATCAAGGGAAAAGGGATGTGGCCGCGGCGTATGTCGCCGTGTTTTTTGGCCGCGACGACCACTGGCCGCACGACTTGGCCGCGTAGTGTATGGGTTCCCTAAAGGGTTGCAGCAATTTTTAAAAAGTGCGGGAGCTTATACTCCGTTTGTGTTGCTGGCTGACCTGGTTCAGTTTTTAACTTTACCGGCTCTTTTGCATCTGAAGAGAGGGCGGTAGAGGGAGGGGAAGGCTAATTTATCGAACCAGAAAGAAGCAGAGCATAACAGATCCAAAATATTACAGAACCATCTAGAATTGGTTAAAAGATTTCGTAGCTGTCGAAGGAACTAGGTTGTTTCTATACCTTGATCTGTGGGTCTGGCCAGAACTTTGTCGCAGTCCCCCATTCCAGGCGTTTCTGGCCAACTTCTGAACGGCTTAAGCTGATTACTCTCACCACTCAACCGCAACGACCATTGTACAAGAAGTTCTTCCATGGAACTCTTGTTAAAAGTTTCCCACCTACGTTTTCCATTTCATTCTCCCGAAATTACGTGAGTGGTTGCTGTGTAGCGTGTAGTTGTTTCAGTAAAGGTCAGGCGTTTGGCTTTGAAAACAAACGGAGGCTGAGGGGCGTGTGTAGGAAGGGATCGGGTTCTGTTATGCCCCGTTCTCTTCCCTTACGACGTCTTTGCCCTAAACCTCGTGACGTCATTGCCCAGAACCTCGTGACAAAAGGACGAAATTAGCGGGATCCTATCCGCCCACGCATCCGACCTCGTCAACACACTTCACTTAAGCCTTTTTGATTGTCGTTCTATTTATAGCCACGGGAAGAAAGGCGTGACGCGCCCTCTTCCTTGCTATACCAAGCATCTGTCTCTTGTCCGATATGGCTAATTTAGCCGATAAATTAAATCGAGAATTGGGCTAGTAAGCACTGCTTATTTTTTTTCTCTAATTCAAGGTTAAGAAAACAAATACCGGAAAATGGGTTAAGATTGTGGTTGTTTAGAATACTGTCAGCGTAAGAAGGAATGGGATAGTTCAACTCTCTTTCTATTTTATATCTGCCTGAGGCAAAATGAGTATATATACCTGATTCCCTTACTTTCCTTCCCATTCTGTGTGGGCAGTTGAACCTTCGCTGCCTAAATTGAATGGACCGTTGGTCCTTCCCTCCTAATCTGGGTTGACAGTTGGACCTTCGCTGCCTAATCTGGGTTAACAGTTGGACTTTCCCTCCCTAATCTGAGTGGACAGTTGGACCTTCCCTCCTTAGTCTGGGTTGACAGTTGGACCTTTGCTGCCTAATCTGGGTTGAGAGTTGGACCTTCCCTCCTAATCTGGGTTGAGAGTTGGACCCCCTCCCAACTTGGGTGTTCCCTCCCTACTCTTGGTGGACACTGTCCCTCCCTAATCTTGGTGGACAGTTGGACCTTCCCTCCCTACTCTGGGTGGACAGTTGGACCTTCCCTCCCTACTCTGGGTGGACAGTTGGGACCTTCCATCCCTAACCTTGGTGGACAGTTGGAGCTTCCCTCCCTAATCTGGGTGGACAGGTGAACCTTCCCTCCCTAATCTGGGTGGACAGTTGGACCTTCCATCCCTAATCTTGGTGGACAGTTGGACCTTTCCTCCCTAATCTTGGTGGACAGTTGTACCTTCCCTCCCTACTCTGGGTGAACAGTTGGACCTTCCCCTCCATAATCTGGGTGGACAGTTGTGACCTTCCATCCCTAATCTTGGTGGACAATTGGACCTTCCCTCCTTAAACTGGGTGGACAGGTGGACCTTCCCTCGCTAATCTGGGTGGGCAGTTGGACCTTCCCTCCTTAATCTGGATGGACAGTTCGGCCTTCCCTCCCTAATCTGAGTGGACAGTTGAATCTTCCCTTCGTAATTTAGGTGAAGCGTTGGACTTTCGCGTTCGTTCTTAGGCCGGCGATATGTACTGTTGATGAGCTTGTTTGATGTTTTAGGCGTGCTGGTGTAAAGCTCATAGCATCTTGGAGATTACTTGCTTGCATAGAAGCTTTAGACAGATAAGTGGTTTGTCCGTCTGGAAGAGTGGAATCCGTGTCTTTTAGCTTAGAATCTATTGAATTTTCATGTACTTTATAGCTATTACCAAGACAAGCCCAACGCCATAAAAGTTATACTGGTTTCGTTCTCGTGGGGCCTTGTCAGCTGCTAATATCTCTGCTGATGCGTTGTTTTCTTTTTTATTTTATTCTAATTGAATTAAAAACAATTTAATTTGTAAAGAGTAAAAGAAACAGACAAGCACTCCTATGTATTTGTGTAACTGTAGAGAAACCGTGGCAAACTTGGCTTGCGCTTGGAATGAAAAAGTCTCCAACTTGCTTTATACTGATTTCGACGAAGACGGTGGGTGCTATCCTACGGAATTTCTTTTAGGAGATTAGCACGATAGTGAGCAAACCTTTTTGTACTGCAGAGCTGCATCAGGTCATTTTTTTAACCCTGTAAGGGAGGCCCGAAAATTGGTAAGACCCGGCGCCTGTTTACCCAAATTGATCCGATGACGCGGTGAACCAGCCCGATCCGATGAAATACTTAGCCCGATTTGTCGAAATTTGCAACAACAAAAAATAACTGTCCATTCTTACAACCCTAACAGTACTAAAGAAATAAATTAACTTTCATATAAATCACAGTATTTAGTAACTGCTTTGAAAATACTTAATAATAATAATAATAAACGTTTATTCGCCAAAATGCGGAAAAGCACAGGAAAGCCTAAGCCACTACCAGCACGCCTGGAATTGAGACAATATGATAAAAAAAATAACAATAATTACAAATAAATAAAAAAAAAAGTGATATAGTTGCGACTGGAGCACTGCAATAAACTTAGGAAGTGCAACAAGACTTGAACGATTTGAGAGATTCACAGAGTATATCACTCGGCAAACTATTCCACACCGGGGCGACTCGGTTAATGAAAATAAAAATGTACGACAGTCCAGACGAGTCCGATTAATTTAAATTTCGAGATTGTGGTGGTTCTTGAATCGCGCCATAAGGTAAACAACTTAAGACACTTCAATGTCAGTTTTCCCATGAATAATGGAATACGCAATGGCTAAATCGACGTGTAAACTCCTCACTTCTAGTGAGTGTAAGTGTGTTTTCGATAATCAGTTTGTAATAAAAAGGTTATATAATAAAAGCACACGATAAAACCACGCTCTTCATTATAACCCTTTTATTCGGTGCACGATGCCCTCAGATAAGGACAGTTACTGGAGGTGCCAAGAGGTAAGTCCCCACACACTGCGAGCTTTGTGAGGGGGCCCCAAGGACTCCTAGCAAAGCGAGCAGCTACAGTCCAGTGGTGAGCGTCCTCGTCTCCAAACTGACGTTAATGCCGGTTCGAATCCTGTGACTGACCGTATTAAAAAAAAAATACACCAGAAATATGTCATGCACGAAGAGGTTAATACGAAGAGTACATCGTTATTATAAAAGTTTTGAATATCACTAAGTTAAGAGAAGCTTCATACTGCAAAAAGAAAAATTAACGCTATGAACCAAAAAGAGCTAAAAACGAAGGAAAAGATTTATCAAACGAAAAAAAAAAAAAATCGATTTTAGTGCTAAAAATAGAGCAAAAAATGTAAGTAATATCGTAAAATGCCAACTGAAAACAAATGAATAATTCAAACTTGAACTTCTATAGAAAGGCGAACAAGAAAAAAAAAGGTAAGCCTACTGTCGTTCAGGTTTGGCGACCGGGGGTAGGGGTACAAAGGGGACAATAACAGCAGCGAACATGGGCTTGCTTCGTGGTGAGTTGTTTTGTTAATCATAATAAAAAAAAAAATCTGCTGCTTTTGGGATAGTCTCTTGGTCAGTGGTGTGCACGGGGAGAGGCGGGCATTTCCCTGCCCTTTTATTAAAAAAAAATGGCCTTTTTGTACCGACATTTTTGGTACGGCGGTGGTTGAGAACGGGTTTAAACGTGTAAAAAAGCCTAGAAAGGCCTAAAATGGCAAAAAAAAGCTTTAAAAAAAGGCGCAGTAAAAGGGGAAAAAGTGGGACCAAGACAAAAAAAATTCCAGTTTAAAAACTTACTGTGCCGTTTTACTAAAAGTTGCCCTGCCCTCTTGGGGATATACGCACGCTACTGCCCTTTCAGTGGCGTGCACGGGAAGAGGGCATTGCCTCTGCCTTTTCGCAAGATGCCCTTCTTGTAAAAAAAAAAAATTCCTTTTTTGTGCCGACATTTGCTGGTGCGGCGGTGCCTGAGAAAGAGCCTAGAGGTCCAATAAAGGCCTAACAACGCCAAAAAAGGAGGAAAAAATGGATCTAAAAGCTAAAGAAAGGGGAACAAAATGATAAAGAGGAAAAAAAATGTGTGTCCTATACTATGCCCACTAAAACTTACTGTGCCCTTTTATTAAAAAGTGGCCCCTCCCCTATCGGGGTCTCATCACGCTACTGCCATTGGTTGTCGAGTCAGTCCGACCTAAAGTCACTGGGTTAGGTCTGAGCATCTGATCCTATGACTTTAGGAATCGGCCCGAAGGCAGAAAGGGGTGCGACGTGCGACTATGTCGTAGATAATCTGGCACAGTCGCAGACAATTAAACGTGCCGTTTTGACCAAATTTCTGCCGTTTCGCCAATTTTTGACCGATTTACACATTCCAATACACCATTTTAATCGTCTCGGCGAGACCTTTCCGTTGATGGAAGAGCCAGATCAATAGAATAAAGCAGTTAAAAATTATTCAGTAAAAACCAATAAATATGTACGTAAGCCATACGAAAAAACAAATTAGCTGCAGACAATTTTTCCCTGACAATTGGCGTCGCAGACAGTGGCAGAAAATTCTTCTTTGGGGGGAATCTGACTGGCCCAACCGAACCTAGTATATTAAATCACAAGGTAAACGAAGCAAGCAGTCTGCATTAAAGACTGTCCTTGTGAGGATACACAATACACTAGCATGAGAAAGAAAGAAAAGACAACTGCCCTGGCTGGGACTCGAACCCAGGACTTACCGTTTTACTAGCCGGGTGCTCTAACCACTGTGCTACCGGGGCGGGTTCTGGCTACGGGCTTCAGCCGAACTAAGTAGCTGTTCGGTCTTTCTCAGTGGTGACCTAAAGGTCACAAACATACATAAAAGGAGGAAAAGCAACATTGCTTCTTGGCCTCCACACTAGCAATAACGCAAGTAGTAAATGAAGAAGAAATCACAAGGTAAAGGGCAAACGAAGGAAGCAGTTTGCATCAAAGCCAGTTTTTGACGCAGGCTACTTGCTTCGTCTGGTATATTAATTATAAGCCTGGTGTTCGCCACTGGTTTTCTGTGTTTATCGAGGAATAGTTTGCCAAGTTGTATACGTGTGACGCACGGCCACGTGAGCCCCAATTAACACAAGCTACTGAACCTTGAGTTTGAGTTTTCAGAAAAAAAAAACAGGTTGCTTATTTGTCGTGCTGTCTGGCGTAAAATTTTAAAGTATACATGATACATCACTAATTTGTGACTCACGAACATATGTTATTTAGTTGCATGATAATAACAGGACGACATTGTAATCGTATACCACACGTATACAGTCACTTCTTTATTTAAAATACTCTTTCAATAGAGAATGCCTCGATCTTGGCCAGCTGACAAGGACGCTATTGTAAAACAAAATGTAGACTATGTTCGATACAATGTCCTTCGTGGTTGGGTATTTCGCATCTGGCATGCCAACTAAAGGGCACAATAGTTAGGCCGTTAACCTACTGACATAATTAAATGACGTGACAACGACATGTAAGGTTACGACCTTACATTCCGCCGCCCTTCCATCCAACACATGTAAACATGTCAGTCATGTAACCTGACACAGGCCTGGACCTGGAAAACCAAGCCTGGAAAACAAGAAAGTGCTTGGTAAATGTTGTTCAAGACCTTGAAGTGCTTGAATTTTTATTTTAAAACAAAATTATTCGGGAGTCAGCCGGATTTATTTTCCTACTGTAGTACGTAAAAGTTTTATTGTCCGATTTTTTGGGGATAGTTATTGAAATATAAAACGAACTATCCAGGTTGTTATACTGTCATCGGCCCAAAGAACAAAGACTCTCCCGACTTGATACGCAAGGTTTTATGCTTTCTTCTTCGATGATTGCATTTTGTTTTGTTTTTAATTTTGTCGGGAGTCGAATTCTTTTGCGTCACCTTCGTTTCTCGGCCAGGAGAAAGAGAGAGAAGGCCCATCGAGATATCGCTGCGAACGACGTGTGCGCACGGAGCTTGTGATGTGCATCTTTACAGGTTATATCCGGCAGCCACAGAAAGACATTCAGGGTGTCTAAGCCTGTTTTCCTTGATATTCCTGAAAAGTCTTTTATTTTTTTCAAATCAGTCCTTGAGTTTTGGAACAACGACTAAGCGAAAAATAAAAAATAAAAAACCGGAAGAATCTCACCCCCAGTGAAAACAACTGTTGGGAGTCTCTGTGGTATTTCTCTGTGCTCGGACGTCATAATTATTGTATTGGGTATTTATTTTAGTCCTGCATCACTTTGTAATAGGCCTACTTAGGGTTGGCCTGTTTTTATTTCCATTTCCATAATACATTTATTTAAAAAAAAAAAAGGGTCATGAATTTTTTTATGTATTCCAGTCATGGTAATCCTGAAAAGTCATGTTTTTTTTTACTTCGGTTTAGTAGACATTACAAAAGGCCTTGTAATAAAGTAAACAAAACGTTATTAGCAGATGTCCCCAACTGTTGCAAGTCTTCCTGATATTTTTTACATGTTATTTTGTTATTTCTTCATTGAATTCCCCTTTTTGGACTTCTTGAGTTAGTGCATTGGCACCTCTAATACCATGCCTATACTAATGCCACATTGTTACCGCTATCTCCGGCAGACTAAGTGGCAACAAATGTGGTACTGGTAGGTGCTAATCCGCTCTAACAAATATTTTTAAAAAAAAGCATAAGGGTGAAGAGAACATTATCAGGATAAAAATAAACAAAAATTACTACTTGAAAATTCTGGAAAGGATATGGAAAATCGCTGTTGATATTGATGATGTGTGCACACACTGCTGGCCGGTAAATATATACACTCTGAAGACGATGTGTACTGGCAGTACACATGAATGTGTACTTTCTCAGCCTCCGCACGAGTTGTGTACTGGCAGTACACAGTCTGTAGCGACAGTACACGTTCTCGTCACAGATTGTGTACTACCAGTCTATTATGTACATTCAGTACACAGTTCGTGAGGAGGCTGAGAAGGTACACATTGATGTGTACTGATGTGTACTGTGTACTGTCAGTACACATAATTTTTACAGTGTAGTTATACTACGCATGCTTTACGTCGCATTAAACTTCTAAAATTTGTGAAAACATGTTGACAATGGTTCAAACACGATTGGCACCCGAGTCTTCCGACCTAAGCTCGAGACTGCACCTTGTGCAACCGTGAAGTTACATGTCCTTAACATATAGTGGCACTGTAATGGGAATACCTGGTGGAAAAACTGGACGCAAACTCATCTAAAATCCACTTTAACTCGTCCTGAGCTATGCTATTTTGGTGTAGACTGTAGATTATCAAGATCACAAGGTTCGAGGATTTTTTTATTTTAATTCTTCGCTTGCTATTTGTGGGCAGCATTTTTGATTTGCCCATGCATTGCATTTATTATACAGGGTGGCGTTCTACCTGGAAAACCTGGAAAATTCAGGGAATATATCAAGTGTGGAAAAGTCAAGGAAAAATCAGGGAATTTATCAAGTCTGGAAAGGTCAGGGAAAAATCAG
>JAHWFP010235607.1:0-13468 GCA_023313725.1 Lithobius niger
AAAATTATATTAAAGGAAAAAGAATACCAGCACCAAAGAATCGTTACATAGGATCGCCAGGCTACCCATTAGTTTATAGGCAGAACTATACCCTTTTCCACATGTTAGAATGTAGG
Source organism: Lithobius niger (assembly GCA_023313725.1). Classification (NCBI taxonomy): domain Eukaryota; kingdom Metazoa; phylum Arthropoda; class Chilopoda; order Lithobiomorpha; family Lithobiidae; genus Lithobius; species Lithobius niger. Next base: position 117 of record JAHWFP010235607.1, read on the forward strand.
TTTCACAATCTTTTGCAAGGGACGTGCATCCGCTCAAAGAAATAGTCTCAGTTTAAAACATCATTATTAGGCAGAGATAAGTTAATGTCGACGTAAAATTACAACATGGGCCATAGGTAATTCCACATGGTAATTTTAATGTCGACATTAACGTTTCTCTGTCGTGTAATGATATTTTAAACTAGGACTATTTCCTTGAGCGGATGCACACATTTTGCGCATGGTTGTGGTACCTGCATTCTAATTGTGGAACAACATAATGTAAGAACGTTTCGCGACCAAAAGTGATGTGACCGTAAAAATTCGCTTTTACATAATCACAACTTAGAATACTATAACTGCATATTTTTTGTTTCTAGATTTTTGTACTCGAGGTTATAATTTTTTCGTCTCCATTTGCCTTTTTGTCTATGTTAAGCTGTTCGTAATGAATTCCGAGTAAAAAAGATTTGTTAATCATCATATTTAGCTCGAATTTTATACAATACTTTCCATTTTTAAGCAGTTAGTTTACAATTCGTATGCGGCCATCAATTAGTATAAATAATTTCCAGTTTTACTGCCTAATCTTGAAAAGTATCAATGACAGGGGTAGTGGCAGTAAATGATTGTTTTTAAATGCGTCTTGCTACTGCGGCGTACGTTATCAAATTTTAGTAATGCGGTATGGTAGACCTGGCAGTTTAAAATGAGAATTGCACCTGTTATTTAAAGTAAAGTTTCCGTACACCCAAAATTCACGAAAATCGTTTCTGCCATCCAGGTTACATAAGCATTATGACATTTTATAACGCAAGTATTAGTGTAGGTCAACGATGCCCCTGGAAAATAGGGTCAAATATGATTTCCAAAGAGTGTAAGGGCGAATTTTTTCAGACCACCGGCGTTTCCAGCTGATGACCACTTTTCTGACTCATTTGTCGGTTTCGATGGTACTGAACGCACCCTCCCCACCTCCACCTCCCCCACGTTTTCGAACCTTTTCAAGCCACTGTGGTGCCAAAATAGAACTATTGTCTTTGATTTCTTCGAAGATTATCTACATACATCATTAACATCGCGTGATGAGAGTGCGTGCGTGCGTGTACCGCTGCTCCTCTGGAACCAAGGCATCTACAAACATGGGAGGAGCACCAAATAAAAGATAATTGAATTGCGCAACCATTAGGCTTATTTTCATCGCTGTAACTTGATATTATGACCCTCAAACACGCGAAAAGAACCTCGAAGTAACGTCAAAGTTTTTTTTTTACCTCATGATGTTTGTTCGTGACGTCATAGTTAGTTCATGCAAACCTAACCCATAGACCTGGTTTTAAAAGGGTGTCAAACTTTCACGTTTCTGATGCACGGAGATGCGTGGATTGAGCGAGCAAAGCTCGCGATTTCTACGTAAACTAAACCTTTGTAACGTGTGTCTCGCTTTGTTCTCTCAATCTTTCATCTCTCACCTTGGTGGATTACTTCTGGAAGAGTAGACGAACAAACGTGCAAACAAACAAATAAATCGTATGTTACGAATAATGTAGATGAAATTCAGGGGTGCGAAGGAATGTTATGGACGAACTGTGAGCAATAAATGCAATTAGTTTACGTTGAAAAGATCAGTGCATGGATTCTGTGATGCTCTTGGAATCAAAGAAATTGCACGAGGCATGGATCGACGCCAGTGGAGTGAGCAAAGCGAACGATATGGCCAGTTACATTTAAAAATCTTTCCAGAGAATTATTTTAAGTCCCTGATGTATATTGGGCTGTATGTAGCGGGAATCGACTTGATGTCCACTTGAATCGGAGGCCATGACTGCACCCACTTGGCTGCTGCTTACGTTGTATGGAATCTACGGAAACTGCTCACAAAGCTCGCGTCGTGCATGGAGCGTGCTCTATCTAGGGCCACATCGCTAGCTCCGTTGGCGTCGTCTTGCTTCGCTCGAGGAGGTTTACACGAACAAATTATGACGTCACGAACAAACATGATGAGAGTAAAAAAGACACTGCGACATTATTTTTTCAGGTTTTTTTCGCGTACTTGAGGCGTATGTCAAGTTACAGCGATGAAAATAGGCCTAACCGAAGCGCAATTTAATTAGCTTTCATTTGGTCCTACTCCCCATCTTTGTAGGTGCCTTGTTTCAAGAGGAGTAGCGGTACAACACACTCGCACGCACGTGCATCATCTACATAATTAAGATCATACGATGTGCGTGCGTGCGTGCGTGCGTGCGTGCGTACGTGTTTGTACCTCTACTCCTCTGGAACCAAGGCACCTACAAAGATGGGAGTAGGACCAAACAAAAGATAATTAAATTGCGCTTTTAATAGGCCTATTTTCATCGCTATAACTTGATATTATCACCCTCAAATATATGAAAAACCCTGCAAAACTAACGTCAAAGTTTTTTTAAACACTCTTGATGATTGTCCATGACGTCATAGTTTGTTCATGAAAACCTCCTCGAGCGAAGAGAGATGATCTGGAAAAGAATGCACGGACAACGTATTTCGCAACAAACCACATATACATCTTAAAATTGGTTTCGTATTAATTGACTTGATGCAGGGAAAAATCAAAACAATAGATTTGGTTTTAAAACGGTGTTTACGCTGATTGAGTGAGCGAAGCGAACGAAAATCAGCGTTTGTCATGAGAAACAGTGCTTTTCTAATAAATTGCTTGATCTTAACTTTTTGCTCGACTCCTTGGACGTAAAAAAATAATACTGACCTTCTCTCGAGATAACCGATATCTACACTCTTATAATTTGCTTGATCGTTTTTTATGTGGAAGGTCTGTATCATAAGTATCAAGAAATCAAGAGTATCAAGAAATCTCCTCGAGCGCAGCGAGACGACGCGGAATGAGCGAGCGAAGCAAGCGACTCCGCTAGTACGATTTTAACGATGTAGATGTCTACAACTTACTGATACTAACGAAAAGTCCCACGATATATTTGTCTAACAGTTGTTGTTGTTTTTTTAACTGACTTAACTAAAAGGAATTTCGTATTTGGCATGGAAATGGCGTCAAATTTCTGTTTTTTTTTATTAACAAATAGTTACGAAAAATTTAAGAGACACACATTTTTCATAAAAAATTGTCCTTTCTTTCCATCTCATCGTACGCAATTGCCTATACTTAAAATAAAAATTAGACATTTGCCAAAAATTGAACCTAGCAACATAACCTTACATCTGTATTCCAACCTATATCTGATTTAGATTAATAGGTGAGCAAAAAAAAAAACAAAATACAAGATATCAAATGATAAAGGGTTAACAAATCAAAGAGTAGGCATTAAATATTGATTTCTGGAACACATTTATTTCAGAAAGAAATAAAGATAGAAAGAAACTGTAACGCGGTGTAAAATAAAGATATACACACTCGTGTAAGGGGGTACCGTCTTGAGAAAAGGTGTACACGGGATTTGTGATTTGTCCGTTGTACGTGGATTTAATTCGGGTTTGTTGAATTTAAAGTCTGGATTTAAAAGCGCCGTTTCATTATTTTCTGTAGAAAATTTGGGCGGATTTATTCCTGATTCGTGCGGATTTAAGTCGGATTAATTGGATCAAATTTTTTTTTTTTTAGGCGTATTTTTCCAAATTTTTCGGATATCTTTGGATTTAATCCGAATTTGTGGGATTTTGTGGCGTTTCGTGGACTTAAATCCGGAATTACAGCATTTGTTCCGGATTTGCACGGATTAAATCCGTATTTCATACCAAATGCACACCGGATTTATCAAGTCGGTAACCCCTCGTAGTCGTGTCAAGACGTATACACGCAATCCAATCATGGCCTTCGAAAAACCCAAGCCAAACTCACCCGGTCTGGAGGCAGATCGGAGTTTGCTCTTGGGCATTCTGTGTGTTCACGGTACCAAACTGCGTCCAGATGGATGAGTTTGGTTGAGTTTGGATTGGTAGTTATCGAAGGCGCCCAAAATCAGAGCTTCCTAGGAAACCTGGAATCTGGAAAAGACAGCAGAATCTGCAAACCGTACAAGCAAATAGGTATCCGGCAATCCAAAAGGTGTGAATTTTAAATCAATCGCCAGAATTTGTGTCCCCGTCGGCATTGTAGTGAGCATGCAACGCCCACTGAACTGATTTCCCAAAACCTACGCTAAGGCGCCGAATACAGTTCAAACCCTATGTCGAAAAAGTGTTCCACAAGGGACCAAAACCAGCAATGTCGAAGAACGCGAAGAATCCAAGTTATTAGACTTTTCCTCCCCCACCCCCGGTAGTGGGCAGGATTTGCTACGAGCATTCATGCCACCCACACCTCTTCAAATGCAATTTCAAGTTCCCACTGCAAAATTGGAAATCAAACCCGCAAAACCGAATATAGACGTCAGCTAAAAACCTAGGTAAGGCACCGTCAAACCCCTGATAAAATATTGCTCTCTTCCCCCCATATCTAAAACTATTGTGGACCCCCATCATATACCCACAATAAAGTGTGCTTTTCGTATGCCTATTCACACTGCCTCTAATTTCCTGCATCCAAAATAAATAAGTAGCACTCCTCACCGACAAGTTACCGCGAGTTGTAAGGAAAAAGTGCCTCACTTAAGTTTAACATAAGGAGAAGGTCGAGTCAGAAATTTTCTATAAAACACCAATCAGTACCTTTCTAAAGCACCGAACAGAACGAACCAAAAGCACCACTGTTGGTGACAGTTCAGCTCATTCCCTATTATAGCGGTGTTGATGTGGGTTGCTTACGTCAACCATCGTCAGCAATGAATCTGTTTCCGGTATCTCGCGCATGCTCAAAAGCTCCAAGACTGACAAACACCCGTATCCACCTCCCCGAGATGGTTTGCAATTTGGCATTGCTCGCGCCTGGTAACATTCATTAGCCTAGCCTGGTCCAATCACTTAGCCACGCCTGGTCACGTTAAAGGCATGACGTAACCAGTGCTCTGTTTGGGCTTGTTGATTTTGCTGAGCTGTAATTGCAGTTTCGGAAGGTACTAAACGGCTGACGCAACCTTACTGCGCACGCGCCACGTCATGTTTGGAGCCAAACTGTCTCTAACAGTGGTGCGTTCTGTTCGCTGTGTTCGGTGGTTTAGGAAGGTACTGAACGTTCATTGCAACCAACTTGTGTCAAGTTTCACACAATAAGCATACGATAACACGGTCGGCACCTGATAGACATACTGAAACCAAGGCACCAGGAGGCTAGGCTTTTCTAGAAGGTTATCGTGCTTCTCGATAGCGTTCTGCCCGATAATGCGCCTATCGGCGGTTGAAACGTCTGTTTGCTCCTCAGTACGACTTTGCGGATGTTTTGTTTGTCTCTGTTGGCCCTGAACTAAATTCTACCTGCTCGCGACCTTTGCGTCACTAACTTACCTAAGTCACTCCTTCATCATCGATCTTGACGTCATTTACGACCTTGACGCAATTTATGTTACCTAAATTATTTTACCTATCTTCTTAGATTATAAACCAAAGTCTCATAGCAGAAATGAAGCAACCGCAACGACCCCCGGAAGGGGAACAATGAAAACGTGCGAGTGTGTCAATTCTTTGGCTTGAAGTTGAAACTGGGACGTTGTTGCCCTGAAAAGAAGTTGAAATTGGCACTTTGTTGCCTCGACTAACAATTTGCTCTGCGCGGTCATCGCAAAGGCATGTCTTAAATTACGTCATGGACAAAGGACAGTTATTTTTCACACACTACTGGGAGTGGGGAGGGGCCTGAACGGGGAATGCCCGTTGGTTGGGGCAGTGCTTATATTACAGCCACTATTTGACTACGATATTGCTTTGCGGAGGGAGAAGATTGACGGAAAGGGAGAGTTTTACACAAAGAAAAATTGACTGTTGCAGTGAACGATCAGGCAACACCGAGCAAATACTGGGAAACAACCACGGGTCAAACAAAACCTCGGGCGAAGCCGGGTACGATGCTAGTAAAATAATAAATCAAACCTTAAATACTACTTACCTTAATAATTAAAATTTTTACTCATGATACTTACCGTCTTGTTTATTTTGGTTTGGTTAAACTCTTTAATTAAAAATTATTTATTAGGATCGCATATCAGGTGAATTCGATCACCTGATATGCTAATTTGGATTTCCCCTTATAACCCCGACCTTTATAACGTTGATGTCCAATCCGTCTGTGGTGTTCCATCCGTCCGTCTTATGCTGGCTGTTGCAGTCGTCGGCTGGTGTCTGGATGCCGCGTAGCCACTTCCACGATTTTACTTAGTACTAATTTTTAACCGTCAGTTGCCACCCAATTTTAACACGTTGCAACGTTGTTTGAAGTGCCACTCTTGGGTTGCCATCGACAACGTAAAGTCCTCATATGCAAGGTAATATAAGTAACTATTTTCCGCATATCTTGAAACTGACATGTTTTATCTTAACGTGGATTTCCCGGCATCTTCCGTGGTTTTAATTTGTAGTCGCCAAGGTTGTGAAATTTTGGGTTCGACCCCCTGTTTCTCGTGAATCGCCTTCGAGTTGCAATTTATTGAGTGGGTTGATTTTAACTATTGTGGTTTACTAGTAGTAATTCCGAGTAGTAGGTCTTCGGCCTTGCAGTGCTGGAAACGCCGGTTCTCGTCAGACCACCGAAGTTAAGCAGCATTGGCCCCGATTGGTACTTGGGGGCCTTAGGGCTGCAGACATAGGGCCGTAGGGCTTCGTCGGGCAGATGACCGAGTGCGGTTAACGCTCGCTAAAAACCCTTTGAACCCTTTGTAATTCCGAGCAGGCGAAGCAAGGTTTAGTTTCGGCTGAAACTAAGGCTCCAGTGTGGATCGAGGGTTCGACACTCCTCGCAATTTTGTCCCCCGTGAATAAAATTTAACCATTGGCGTGAAGTAACCAAATTCCGTTAAACGTACTACCAAAACGTAACCCGTTACGTGAAGCAATTTTGAATTCTGGAGCTCGGGTTCTTTCGTCACGAGAGGGCCCGAGATTTTACCCGTTACGTGAGGTCGTAAATTGTGTATCCCGTTAACCAATGGCGCATATTTCCCCTTTAAGTGCAAATCAAATCATTTTCCGTAGCGAGAGGACTGTTTGATAATCCATATAGTATTTAACCCGTCACGGGATGTCCGAACTTTAGGCCATTTGCTTGATTTCATGCTCAAATTTGATTAATAACCCATCACTAAGCTTTTCTAGCGTTTCTCTGAACGTGACCTGAGTGAAAAATTAGACGTGTAGAACTCCCAGTAATGTGACCCTTACCCTTGTTTGCCAAAAGAAAGAAATGACCAAGACACAACTTCTTGTTTACCGAGTGCGATTTTTGACATGTAGTGAAAGTGTTTGCGTCATTGTGTTTTAGTTTACCTTAAGTAACAGCTTTGCCAGGTCACCGCTAAAGTGATTTTTTCCCCTTCTTACAAGTTCAAGCGGCCTTATAACCCCGCATTGAACCCGGGACCTCGAAAAGAAACACCCTAGACTTTTTATCAATAGTTCCCCCGCTCTCTGCCTCACAGATATGGTAAGGTATCGTCTTCCCCCCCCCCCCCACTAGAGCGATAAACTTTAATGAAAAAAAACTACACTATAGATAATAATGATCATGACGGCTTCAAAACCTTTTAAACACGCACATCATGTGTGGGGGGGGGGGGGGGATGGTGTTTGGGGAGCCCTTAGACGCTGAGGCGTTTTTATGAATTTGGACTGCTAAAGTGTCTTTTTTGACGTCCAAAAATTACTTTTTTTTCCAGTTCGGTCTTCTGTGCAGCCGAAACGGCTGAGAAGACTATTGCCGTCCGTCCGTCGCCTTCTTCACTTTCAGAACAGTATCAGATGCAGACAAACGGTTTTTACCATTAGATTCAGCGTTCAAAATTTCGTTCAAAGAAATAAAAAAAAAAACCGGAGGTATGAAGCGGAAGTAGCCCGAAAGCGGCGGAAGTGGCACAAATGTACAGAAGACCAGTTGCTACTAGGTAGTCGTTGTAGACACTTGTTTTGTGTGTGTGTGTGTGTCTTCTCTCCCCCCCCCCCCCTCCCCTTGACTTAGCCTAAGACATTTATGACCCCCTCCCTCAAAATGGTCCGAAAAATCTATGGGTAGTCCCTAAGCAACAGTTTACTGAATAATTAAAATTCAACCTGTTACAAAACAGTAGTCCGGATTGGACCTCGAACAACGAAGCAGAAAGTCCTATAGGTTTACTCCTAGTCGGGGATACTGTTTTTTCGTTCTTTGTCGAACAGTAGCGTGAGGGCACAGACATTCGAGAGGGCATGGGCAACTTTCAGTAAAAGGGCACGCTGAGGCTTCATTTTACTGGGGAATTTTTTTTTTGCTTGTCAGTCACTTTTTTTCTTACCATTTTTGGCCCCTTTCAGTACAAAAAAGCAAAATATGGCATGTTTTTTCTTCAAAAAAGGCAAAAAAAGGAGATTTTTGCCCAAAAGTGCAGTTTTCAATAGCGACTGTTTTGATTCGTTAATAAGTGAGCAATTAAGCCTTTTTAGCAGGCCTAGAAGGCAATTCTGTTCTTCAGTCTAAAGCCTTATACTTTAGGAAAAGCACTTACCGGTACACAGTACCATTTCCAAAAAAATATGTATGAGAACGTAACAGAGAATACACTGTACCAAACTTTTTAACAGCTTGCCTGAATACTTATAAACTTAACGTTGAAAAATTAAGTAAATTAAAGGACGCTAAAAGCACATATATGTGCCTTAAAAATATTTAAAGATGAACCTTCATTTTTTCTTCTCCTTTCACATCAAACTTTGTACCTTTTTTGCTGTGTTTATCAATTTATAATGTCTTTGACCCACTGTGTTTTTAACTATGGACTTGCTCGTATTTATATTATTGCCTTATACTTTCTCACCATATTAGTATTATTATTAAGTTACTTTTTTTCTTTTATGTGAAATACTGTTGAAATATTAAAAAATATTGAATATTGTAGACTCCTACAAGTTTGAAATAACAAACTTCGACTCAATATGCAGTAAACTATCATTCTTCACAGTTGTGCTAATTAGTTTTGGCTCCTTCATTTTTAGTTAGCGCTATCCACAAACGTTGTTGTTGAGTCCTATCTGCACGGGTGCATGAAAAATGAAACTTGTGATGCCGTTGACCCCCAAACAAACGGTGTTAAACGGAAACTTTACCTCTTTAAGCTCGTTTCTAAACTCTTTCTCTCTTCTTTAAAAGACTATATTATTCCAACACTTTAACCCAAGTCTTTCTCGGCAAATGCGTGCGTCTTTATGCGCTATCAGGTCAGGGCGTGAGGTGAGTTCCGTTGGGGCCTTTTGGTGGCACTAAAACCTGGAACTTTTTTTTTTGTCACCGGGACATTTTCCGAGTACACCTGCCCTTACCCTCTTCCATCCTTACCCTTGGACTGTTGCTATGGCAACGGGGTCCGCCGCCTATCATTTGCGCGGGCGTCAATCAGGTTTGAGGCTTTGGCCTGGCAGTAAACTGCAGACCTCTCACGGGAAAAGGGAGAACTAAAATAAAATGAAGAAAAGTAAGATGGCGACGAGAGAGGGATGATGTCGGTATCTACAAGGTGCACATTTCCCAGTTTCGTTGTGTGTATTGGTGTGTTACTTAAAAATGCAATATTTTCGTCAAAATGGCGTTCTTTTATTTGTGAGTAAGTCGGAGTGGGTGGATTTTGGAGGACTACATTTACTGCAATGAGACTGTCTTGATAGCCGTGATAACTGTTGTAATCGGACATACGGTACCTTCCTAAACCACCGAACAGAGCGAACAGAACGCACCACTGTTTGAGGCAGTTGGCTCCAAAGTTGACGCCGCGCGTGTGCAGTAACGTTGCGCCAGCCATTTAGTACCTTCCGAAACTGCAATCACAGCTCCGCAAAATCAACAAGCTCAACAGAGCACTCGTTACGTCATACCTTTAACGTGACCAGACGTAGCTCATTGACTGTACCAGGCTAGGGTAATGGATGTGACCAGGCGAGAACAATGCCAAATTGGAAACCATATCGGGAAAGTGGTTGCGGGTGGTTGCCATTGGTGGAGCTTTTGAGCATGGTAACAGATTTGCCGGAAATAGACTAATCGCTGACGATGGTTGACTTAAAGCAAGCCATATCAAAGCGGCTATAGTAGGGAATGAGCTGAACTGTCACCAACAGTGGTGCGTTTGGTTCGTTCTGTTCGGTGCTTAGGAAGGTACCGATATACTGTAACTTGTGTTGCCAAGGCCAACTGAGATAGTAGCTACGTTCCTCGCTCCAATCCAGGCCGGTCAGCTCTGCATTTCCGGTAATAGTTAGTGAAAGACGCGCCAGGAGTCATCCAGTACCATACGGCCTAAGAACCGAAGGGAAGTGGTATCTGAACGAAGCATATGCGGAAGAAGCCCATACAACATTTCTCTTTAAGCTTTAACCAGAGAGGATGAATAACTAACGAACTGTAGCGACTAAATTGGCATATCCAACGCCTACTGAGGACTTCACCCGCACGTACTTCTGTCAGGTCCCAATTCCCTTCAATTCTCAGTACAGTACAGTCTTTCAGTAGCGAATACCGGAAATGCACAAAGCAGATCGATCTGGAGAGGAGCGAGGAAAGCAGCTACTATCTCAGTCGGCCTTGGCTATTACAGAGCCGATTTTGGCATTTCCTTTTTTTGGGAAACTGGCAGTAATAGGTGAGATTGACGGTAATTAAGTACTGTTAATATCAGAAGACGCACTCTCTTCAAGCTGTCTACTAATTCCTTCAGTTAAATTTTTTTTTTACATTTTTTAAGCTCTATTTTTTTATTTTTAAAATTTTTATTTTTCAAGCTTTAAATTCTACGTACATAATCTTTGATTTTGAGATAAATTTTGAGTCATTTTAAAGTATTTTTTTAATTTTTAATTTTAATTATAAATTTCGTTTTTAAATTTGTGTACTTTTGCTTCCTTCTATCTGGAAATTTTTAACAAACTGCATATCAGTATTTATTGCAACCGTACTTCATATTAGTCAGAATTCACCCTACTCCTGAGCAGAACGTAAGTGAATGTACGGACGCTCACTTGCCCGTACTACCACATCGCATCTTACATCTTCCAAGCGTACGCGGAATCCTGGCGGTAGCTGCGGCTAATTCCGCCTCTTCTAATGCTTTGCGCGTGAAGCAGCGTGGAAGCGAAGCAACATGAGCTGTGTTAGTAGCCGCAACTACCACCAGGGCATTGCGTAGGCTTGGAAGAGTTAAGATGCGATGTCTAGTCAACTTTCTAATCTATAATGAAAAGATTCATAATTAGATTTAGATGAAGAGTCAGCAGAGCCAACCCGACGATATGTTGAAATTGCAGTTGATTTCGAGCTTCTAGTTGCGGGTACTGTAGTGTGTGTTGTGTTTTTCTTTATTGAAGTGACGACAGTGGATTGCTTCAGTGTGTCTGGGCGCACCTTGCAGAAATCCGATGACGTGATCAAACGCTTTCAGGGAAAACGACCGGAACGGTGTGAATTTCCGAGTGGAACCTTTGAAGTATATTTTTTCCCCCTTTAAAGTGTGGGAACATTTGAATAATGTGGGGGCGGTGCAGGCTATGATTTTGGATCGTATTAAATTGTTAGGAATTTCCGACACTTTCAGCAGTCAGTAGTCGATCCACTACGGCGCTGAACGAACGCACACCGCTGCTACTTTTTTTTTAATAGTATTTTTTTTTTTTTAGGAAAAACGGATCGGCCGGTTGGCTGGAGTTTCACGTTGTGGGCTGGGGGGGGGGGGGCCATGTGTCATTCCGTGGGATCTTTGAGTAAGGAAGTTTGGGATTGGTTTCAATCTCTTAGTTTCAATGTGAGGAATAATAATATCAATGGTGATAAGCACAAAAATTGTGCAGAGGCCTAAAACAAAATGGCCGCCAAAATGGCTTCCAACAAAATTCAAATATTAGTATTAGGCGTCTTTTGTACTCCTTCCGAACGCTTTTCTGAACGTTTGAGGATATCGCAATAGTGTGAATTGCTAGTGGTGCCATTTACATTTCTGTGGACGTTTTAAGGACATTTCAGGGTCTAAGGAAGTGGAGCGTGCTCCTTAGGAACGCTACTATGGAACGTTTTGACGATGACTACCTAAGGAGAGTTGTAGCGCAGATTTTTACCTAAGGAGTGTACTGTGTTTTTTTTTTTTCTGTCAATAGTTTTTTTGTGGGACTTTGGTGAATGCCCTTTCCATCTTATTGGGAGGTGTAGTCTTTTAAGTTATTTAAGGAACGAAGGCGGTGGGGATCCTCGTTACTCTCATAAACGTTTGGGGAGGTGGAAAGGGAAGGGTGGGAGTAGGGATGGAGGGAGTTACATCATCGCATACAATATGTTTAGACGTCTTTATCGTAGTTAGTGAAGATATAAGACCAGGAAACAAAAAAAAAAGGACCCACGTGATTTTAGCACGTTCTTATAAATAAACTCGCTGAACCCCGTGCTATGAATGGGTGGTGTTTAATGCACCGTTTGCAACTTTGGGACGGTTTGGCGCAGTCGTGTGTTTGTTGTGAAATGCCTGTATGCCGTCTATGTCTTTTTGAGCACGCTGACTAACAAACGCTGATTTTCCTACGCTTCCCTCAGTCAATTAATCAATCAATCCCGGCCACTCGCTTGGCAACTAATGTAGCAACTTGATGGCAGCCATTTTGGCCCTGATATCACTACTGTGATTGGCTGAAACTTGGCGGGTTCTTTCACCCTTGTGGGTTTTGTTTTAGATGTATTTCACACAAATGCTACGACAAGTTCTTGTTTTGCCGGACTGAATAAATAAGATAAACTAAATAAAAACGAAGAGAAGCTGCAGATATGAAAACGAGAACGTATATTCACGTCGTAGCATCTGGGAATTCCTACGAAAGCCAGTACGAGGCCATCATGATCAAAAAAAAATTTCATGATTGACCGGGAATCGAACCGGGGAATCGAACCGGGGAACCCTGAATTCATATTGAGTGCCAGTTTACTACCCTTATTGTGTGCGCGGCGTATCTTGAGTCCTGGAAGTATTTTACGAGCGATTACGTCTTCCTGGAGGGAGCGGCTTTAATCGACGGCCGCCATTGTTTTTGTAACCATTTTGGATATTAACAAGGCACTCTGTTGCCAGAAACGTACAATCGATTATCTGTGTTCGTTCTGCGGCGAACTCAAGATAGGCCACGCACATTTTATACACGTTGGAGAAGAACCATTGCCGCCCCTATTAATATGTGAGTGGATTTCACTGCGTCGCATCGTTGTTCTCTCAGCGGCTTAACTTCGGGGGGAGCTTTCTACGCTTTCAACTGTAATTAATTTTTTAGAGGTCATTTTTTTT
>JAHWFP010235608.1:0-23357 GCA_023313725.1 Lithobius niger
AATATACTTCCCCGCCAATGCCAAACTGTGACAATTTGTAGCATAATTTTTGATGCAACACAGAATCGAATGCTTTGGCGAAGTCCAAAAGCACGACGTCAGTTGGTGCACCTGCATCAAGACTCTCGGTCCAATCATCCAAACAATGCAGTAGCTGCAGTGTAGTAGAACGTCCGGTAACAAATCCAAACTGATCTGTGTCAATTAAATTATGTTCATTCAGATAGATCACAAGTTGATCGCGTATAATGCGTTCAAGGATCCTGCAGGCATCGCAGGTCAACGAAATAGGTCGGTAATTGGATGGATCTGCCGCACTTCCCTTTTTATAGATGGGAACGACAGCTGCAGTCTTCCAGCAAGTTGGCAAAATGCCAGTGGTTATGGATGATTTAAGAATCTCGTAAAGGGGCACACAGAGTTCACTCGCAAATTCTTTGTAAAAGGATGCTAAGAAGCCATCTGGGCCAACCGCCCTACTATTTTTACATAAAGATATCTCCTTTAAATTGAGGATTTTGAAAAAGTTACGACATCAAATGATGATTCAGTCTGTCTAGGAAAGGATAGCAACTTTACATTGTCAATTGTAAAGATTTTACTGAACGTATCGTTTAATAACTGAGCCTTTGCAGAATCATCTGTTTTTAGTACCCCATCTTGTGTAAGTGGAGGAATCAAGGAAGACCCTCTGTACAGAGACGGAGCAAGATGTATTTGTCCAGTCTATTTTAGACATGTTAAAATCTCCAACTATTATGTTTGGAGAACCAGAAGATATGTTGCGTAGGAAGAAATCATTGATACGGTGAATGTCCTCTTGGTTGCCAGAATCAGGTATATAACCTAGCTGCACCCGGATGGTCGATCGACCCAAGTCAATACTTATGGCCTCGGCATTCGCAGAGAACCGACCAGGCATAGAATAATTACATAAACTACCCTGGCAATTATTTTGTCCCAGGTCTTTGGGGGGGGAAGGAAGTTGCCCCAGCTTGCTTGCCCACCCCCAAATGGATGCACTACTGAACTAAACATACCCTATTCTAACATACCCCAGGTCTAGTGGGGAAAGCACCGAAGCAGTTGTCACAGCTTGCCTCTACGAACCAAGCTTCTATAGGATACCACTTCCTTTTATATGCTTTTTACTGTGCCTGGCAGTAAAAAATAGACAAGACTTCACAGCCTTCAATATAATGGAGGCAGTACATGAGCGTCGCACACCTTCATTGTATATACCTTGCAAATATCGGAGGCCAAGTTAACGCCAATTTCGAATTCTAATGGAGTGTAAATAGGTGGTAGTGTTTGGAGTTTTATTACGTGCCTGAAGATGATAGTCGGCTAGGTTTCTCCATCAACAGCAAATTGACTATCAAAAATTCGCCAAGAATTGTTATATCGTTCTTGCCTGTCTGGAATATTGCGTATTTTCTTCCGTACGTAAGTAATGTCGTCTGCTACGTTCCAGATTATGTATCTAGACGTTTTTAAAATGGTATACGTGTAAAGAAAATCCCCTACACTCTCACCTACATTCTAAAATTGCTTTAATCATAGTAAAAATTATACAACTGGAAGCTTTGTAGGAGATTATCACTTTGTATTGACCATAAAGAATGCTTTCCGTGCTAAGAAAAAAAATACCAGCATCACCATTTTCAATAAATAAAAAAATAAAAATAAAATCTGCATGCCTCACAATCGTTCAGAAATTATTTGCCCGAGAAACATTTGTTTTACTTTGTGTGGCCTATGGCCTAAGAAACGTAAATTAATGGTAATTGTTCAAGGGGGCATGAGCCCACCAATTCTCCACCAACATCCTTCTCTCTCTAAACCATGTTGACAAAACTCAATTGCTTGTTTGCAAGCCCTGAAAATGTCCGTCTTTGTTGATGTAATGACTTCAATACATTTGAAGTAACTTTACTTTATTCCATAGAACATTCATACTCTGGTACTTTTTACCTTAAGCCTAAACTAAACTCGTTCTCGTAAGCAATCAGTTTAATATTTTGGAGGTCACACTGTTTTCAATTTAACTGTTAGCTAAATTAAGCTAATTTAGATTGTTTTCATAATTTAAAATCCTTCTCACTTATACTCACAGTCGGTGTCGTTCTTGCTGTATGTAGTCGGGAGTTTTTGAGCACCACGTCTATCCCCAGAAGCAGAATATTTTCAGCCGGTCTGCGACAAACTTTTTACAAACTAAAAACGGTCTGCGAGAAGAGGGCTGCACGTTGCAGGTAGGGTGTGAAGGTCGAATTTTGCATTTTGCAAAATTTATTGAGAGAACTTTCTACACCTTTGTAGATTGTTTTTGCTAAACAACCTGAGAACAACCAACCCTATCGTCATGACAATAGCACCATTCAAAAGCTCTCGAAAAAAGATTAAAATGGTGTATTTGAATGTCAAAATCGGTAAATTTTTTTCGAAATTATCGCAAAAAGAAGACCAAGAAAGAAAAAAGTGCAGGATAAATAGTACTGCAACACTGCCAACCGTACCGCGTCGCTCTGATTCTGCTACAGGGCGTCTATCTATGCAACATCGCTGGTCTCATGCCGAGACCAGGAGCCAGGAGAGCAGACCCAAAAAGGACTAACTAATAACACGTCTTGTTACTTACGTTGCTGGGGCGAGAAGGGAGCGAGGCGAGGCTTGCAACTTAAATATCACTCGTGACCAGGCCTACGTCACAACCCCTTGTGTAAGCTTTCAACATGCTCTGTCACTGGTCAATACTCTAAAATCAAACAGTGCGACCTTCATACCTTATTTAAAAAGAAAAATAGTAATTCATGAAACTAGTGGAAATATTAATATTCCTCTACTGATATTAAAATATAAAAGTCATCCTTGCATAGGCCTCCCAATCCAAACTATGTTTTTCTCCATTCAGTTGTAAACATCACTCGACTTACTGCGCTTGTGACTTTTCCATAGCCTCTGTATTTACAAGCGCTCTAAGAATTGTATTACATTTAAAGGAAAACTACGAAACCTACATCTACAAGTTCGTAATAAAGCTTCGTCTTATTATAGTGATTAAAAATAAAGAATAGTATTATTTAAACTTCTTATTGTACGTAAAATTACACTTAATGGCGTTAAATCACAGTCCTGACAAGATTCAAGTAGGCGGTTCTCGTTGTCTACCATATTCTGTTCTGTTGATCATGTTTGGGATGCCATCTTTTAGAGAAATATTCACCAAATTTGCTTGCTAATGAGGAATTTGATGTCTGGAAACTCACCACAGAATTGCTTGGACCAAAACGTCTACTTTCATTCCAAAACACATTACTAAACAGCGTTGTTTAAAGGTGAAACTCTGGAGGCGCTATAAGGCTAAACCAAGCCCAGAGCTCTTGCTTGTTTACAACCATGCATGCAGAAGATATTCGGAAATGGTTGAGACATGGCATTGTGGGAGGGAAAGAGCTGCTATACGGGATGGCAGTCATTCGGCTCTTTTTAAACTATTCAGGTGTCGGAATTTTACTTCACGATCTATACCCCCCATTAAAAGAGGGCACCTCCTTCATAGAGAATAATGTAGAGAAGGCAACAGCCTTTGGTGAAATTTTTGCTTTGAACACGATTCGGGACAACGATGACCAAACACAGCCGGACATTAATTTACCCAACCACATCCCAACTTGTACACAGATGGTCTTTTCTGAACGCTCGGTAGTAAGAGCGATAAATAATCTTAAACCAAGCAGGTCTTGTGGTCCGGATTGCTTTTCAGCCTTTATTCTAAAGCAGGTAGTAAGGGAAATCTCCTGCCCCCTTTCCAAAATTTTTACACTCTCGTTCTTCCAGCATAAACTTCAATGCATCTGGAGCAAGGCGAATGTGATCCCGATTCTGAAAAAGGGTTCTCCATCAAACCCACACAATTACCGCCCCATTGCTCTTACTTGTGTGTCGTGGAAGATCATGGAATCGATTATTCGAGACAATATTCTGCTGTTTTTTGATAATAACTGCATTACTAGACTGGACCAGTTTGGTTTTGTTCCTAATCGTTCGGCAGTCCATCAGTTATTATTGATACTGGACCGGTGGACAAGCGCACGGGACATCGGAGCATCGTCCGATGTTATTTACTTCGATTTTAAAAAGGCTTTTGAGTCTGTTATACATCGAAAACTACTATTAAAAATAAGCAGTTGTGGGCACGATGGAAATCTGAAAAGCTGGCTGGCTGTATTTTTAAGGGGGCGCGCACAGAGGGTGATGATTGAGAACTTGTACTCATCATGGAAGCCAGTCCCATGCGGGGTACCCCAGGGATCAGTGCTTGGACCTATCCTTTTTTTAATATACATAAACGACCTTAATATCGGAAACATGGCCACATACTGGTATAAGTTTGCGGACGATTTAAAGATTAGGGTTGAAAATACCACGTCCTGTCCTTCACAGGAACTGGAGGCTCAGATCCAGGGGGTGGCTACTTGGTCTAAACAGTGGCAGCTCTCCCTCTCAAATCCAAAATGTTCTTCTTTCCACGGGGAAATAAACATGTCTACCCACAGTATTTTCTCGACCACGAGCCCTTACCACAGGTAAAAGAAGTTAGAGATTTGGGAATTTGGTTCACCCAGGATCTGAAACCGTCTGCACATTGTCATAAGGTCGTAACTGCAGCATTTCATCGCTCGATGATTGTGAACAGGTGTTTTACATCAGGAAACGTCGGTACTACAATTTGGGCATTTAAAGTATTCGTTCGTCCAATTTTGGAATATGCAACCCCGATCTGGTCTCCATACTTGGTCAAGGATATTGACCTTGTGGAAAAAGTCCAACGACGCTTCACAAAAAATCTTGCTGGTTATAGAGAAATTATGTACCATGATCCACTTCGTAATCTTGGCCTTGAGTTGCTAGAACTCCGTCGCATCAAGGCTGATCTTATACTCGCATATAAGATTCTACACAATCTTATTGCTGTCGACCTACCGTTTTTTGATCGTTCACGGCACAATTACAGTACTCGAGGTCATGATTGAAAGCTAACTATTCCTCCTTCAAGTCTCGAGTGTCGCCGACATTTCTTTTCGGTCCGTGTGGTTCCAATTTGGAACGCCTTTGATGCCAACACCGTGTCTGCCCAGTCGCTCGCGAGTTTCCGAGGGCTACTTAAAAACGAAGATCTTAGCAATTTTTTAAGGCGTCCATTACCGCGATTTCCTGAGGCAAGGAAAATGAAAGAAGAATAATGTATTTTTAAAATTTTTTAAAGTGTTGACAAATCCCAATCTGGGTGCTTAGGTTTTAGTATTCACCGTGCAGATCTTGCAGTATTTTAGCAATGTTTTTACTTTTTAATTGTACAGCTTCTTTTTGGACCTTTTAACTTTTCTCATCCTTCCCATGTTCTGCACGTTTGGTGATGCCATCGGGGGCCTTTGAGTCCCTGGCATGTCTAACATTGGTGGTAAGGCATTCGTGTCCCCAAACTTCTACCATCACTATTCCTTGGCCATATATTGTACACTGTACTGACATGTAATTGTGGCTGACTGTTAGTGACCCCCCGGTCCTTGCCAGACCCGTTGCTAACGCAACAAATATTATCATTATTATTATTATATTACTGTATTGTGTCTAACTCCAGGAGAGACCAGCATTTAAGGGGACTAGAGTCTCTGGCAGACCAACACGAAATTTCTAATGGAATTCCCCTCATAAATCTCCAATGGCCTTCTTTCCGATCATAAAATTACTCATTAACAAGCAATTTGGCAAAAATCTCTTCAAAAGATGGCGCCCCCCAACACGATGAAAATGTGGGTCTAACAAATACGGAACGTGGACCGCCTACCATGCTTTGAATCGTCCTTTCAATAGCACAAGAGCGAACAACAATGTGAATGAAGTAAATACTTTCAAATAGCAGCAATTAACCCATAACCGCCTAGATACGAACGTACGTCTTCAACGTATAACAGCGAAAAACTAAGTCCCAGCGCGAGCTTTGTGAGGGGTCCCCGGGGACCCCGAGCAAGCAAAGCGGGCAGTCACAGCCCAGTGGTCAGCGTTGTCGGCTCCAAACCAGGAGAATGCCGGTTCGAATCCGAGAACCGACTTAAGTACCATATGGACTCTAAAAACAAGGGTCTGAAGGTTCTTTCAGGCGGTTATGGTTTAAGATAGGAGACCTGGATATTTATATATTTTAAGACTGACGTCTATCGAAAATTAGCTGAATACGAAAGAGTACTGACATTTTGAATTTGAAAGCCATTTGTTTGTTTTGAAATGTTGAATTACTACCAATATAAAGACAAGACTGAGTTGAACACCAAATTTCATGAAACGATCTTTGTTTTTACTTAACCTTTAATTCCAAAAGCTTTAAAATCATGTACCCTTTATTTTTATTATACAAAGAAAGGCAGATTTAACTAAATCATAATTTATAAAAGCTCTGCTCGTGTTATTTCTAAATAAGACTTACTTTAAAAAAAAAAGTTTAACTGGTTTCCAACGATGACGCATTCGAAAGTTCTTCTAGCTTGATTTCCAGTATTCTGTCCATGCCTTGGTATTTCAAATATCCACGAAAATAGCTTCCCTTTAAAACCAGTGGATACCAATAACGATCAGCTGGCCACATGTCATCAAACGGAAGTTCGTCAATATTGAACCAACAAGGTTTCATTTCTGAAACAAACACGAAATTGTGGAAATTTTGGAGGGAAAGTCCATTCATGGTTGAAAAGGAGTAGAGTGAAAATTACGCAAAAGCATTGTTTTCTCAATCAGTGAGTGTATCCAGATATTTAAGGAAGTATTGAAACAACACAAC
This sequence comes from Lithobius niger, assembly GCA_023313725.1. Lineage (NCBI taxonomy): Eukaryota > Metazoa > Arthropoda > Chilopoda > Lithobiomorpha > Lithobiidae > Lithobius > Lithobius niger. The sequence goes on from JAHWFP010235608.1 coordinate 6,839, forward strand.
TGGGACATGTGGTCGAATATCAGAGACAAAGTCAGGAATTTTATTTCTGGCCTGTCCAAAACTAGCATACTATTATGGGTGAGGACAGCATGAAGACAAAGTCTGTCAAATTTTAAAATAGATTTGGACGCACGTTTTTGTTCAGTACAAAATTTGGATTTAAAAAAAGTGGGGAAGAATTCCGTAAAAGCTACAGTTCTCAAGAAAAAGCGGTTAAAATTTGTTTTTAAAGCTTAAAACAGAAGTATACACTATCTGTAAATTCTTGTATTCGGTTCCTGTAATGCTTGTTTCCCTTGATGTTTCTTCTGTCTCCAGATCCAGCCAGCTGTGTTAACCTCGAGTGCACATGCGCCCTGCGCAGGTTCCCCCCCCCCCCCCCCCATAAAAGCTTTTAGGCGAGACAGTCCGCCATCTTTCCTCTCACTAGGTCATGGTGGTGACACAAGAGGGGAGGCAGGGTGGGTACAGGTAGTGTATATTTACGTTTTGGGCTTTAGAAACCAGTTTTATCCCCCCCTCCCCCGGTAAATATGGCTTTCTAAAAGCCATTTCGGAAATATCCAATGCCTGTAAATTCTTGCATTTACAGTAGACCTCGTCAATTTAAGGTTGCGGGTGTGTGGTGTCGTCACTTGTGGCACCACACTATTTAGCAATCCTCGTTTCCTTTTGTTAACCCATCCTAGTTTAACATACTAATGGAGTGCCATACCTAATTATGCTTTGTACTGATCACCATAGATTTTACACACGATAAAGTGTGTCACATGACACTCATTATAAAAGGCTGGGGTGCCCAATAAACATGTCCATTCCTGTGCTTGCATTAAGCTGTGTTAAAGTCGTTACTCTGCTGGGGGAACATACGCAATAGGCTACTTACCAGGACAGTCCACACATGAAGGGTTACCCTGAGATTAAGAGCTGGATCCCCCAAAAAATTTTCTAACTTAGCACTTTATTGAAAGAAAGACAATGTGAAACAGAGGATTTGGTTCTCTCTCGTAAAATTTAGAGAACCTGAATAGGACCATTTTTTTAGAGAAGAGTCTTGTTCTGTCTTGGAAAGTGCTCAAGAGGGTTGGACGACACCTCTATCTAGCTGCAACAATGGCTCCCAGACGGTGTAGTCCATCTTCCTGCCTTGACATGTCTCTGAAGTAGTGGCTTCTGAAGACTAATTGACTTCTCCAGGATGCGGCTTTTCAGCAATCGAGACATGGCTGTGGAATGCTCAAGAAGTGGAGAGAGCCCCGAGTTCATGAGCGGTGATCATGATGTTGTTGTCAAACCGGGCGATATTGAGATCTTGATAGGCATTGTGTATGACGGTTTTGATCGATGTTGCTATCATAGTGGCAGAGGTGACTCCCATGTTGTCCTTGAAGGGTAGGAAGAGTTAGATTCTGCCCTTGCGGCGTTCGTCGTCTTCTGTCGTTTTGATATAGTAGTGTAAAGCATGGACGGAACAGAGTAAACGTTCAGATTCATGGCCGATAATGTTTGTGAGCGCTGGTATGATTATCGGCTTAGACCTTACCAAGGGTTTTTGAGTTATGGCTCGAAAGTCTGGATGAGGCCGGAGATGAATGAATTTGCAGTTGACGAAAAAGCAGCAACAGGCAGGATCGCTTGAAAGTGCTTGTATTTCGCTGCACCGGAGGATGGACGCAAGTGGTCGTTAAGCGCAAGAGGTGACTGATGTAACTTGCCAGAATTGGTTCATAGGGTTGTTTCATCAGTTCGTTTAGAACGATGGCCAAATCTCAGTCCCGGAATCCTGTGGATAGAAGTTTTCAAGTTCAAAGGATTTTAGAAGTGTTGATTGCGGAAGTCGTCAAGGAGATGCATGTAGCCTGCAGCCTTGAAGACTGAGTTTAGGGCAGAGCAGTAGACTAGATGGTGGATCCCTTGAGGCTATCTTTGAAGAGATCATGGAAAAAAGACAAGTTGGTCTAAGTTTGGAAGATGGGGATTGATTGGATTAGTTTTCCTTGAGATACAGCAATGAAACCATCTTGTCCAGTGGATCTTGTTGGTTGATTCGTGTATTGCTTTGCTTACGATTCTAGTGGCCTAGTCTTCATGAATGCCTGCCTCCTTGACAAGTCCAATGATAATAGCCAGATGTGAAGAAGTACGTTTGTCGGAATTGTGAGGTAGATTGTTCCCTTTCTTTGTGCTAGAAGGTGTGGGAGTTCTGGCAGGCTTCTTGGTTGGTCTATTAGAAGATCCAGAAGTCGGGGGAAACCAAGGCGCTGCTGGCCAGTTTGGTGCCATCAGGAGGAATTGGCCTAGAGTTTGTTCGATTTTTGCAGGACTTGTGGGGAGAACAGTGAATGGTTTGCAGAACAGTGAATGGTGGGAAGAGTTTGCGGTAAAGATTCTTCCATGAGAAGGTTAGTATGTCCACTGCCCATGTTTGGCTGTCCGGAAAATGGCTGATGAATTGGGGTGACATTGTGCGTCATGGTAAATAGCTCGATCCCCAGAGTTCTCCATGTTGTGAACAGAGGTTTGCAGGCGTGCAAGGACTAATTCAGGACTAATATGAAGATTCTGGGTACAGCATTTAGGCCGAAAGGCAGGCAATGGAATTTGAAAACGTTTCCGTTGATCATGAACCGAAAGAGATGAAAGACAGAATCTACGGAGATTGTCCATTCGTTGGGTTTGAGGGATTGTCGTACGCTGGCCAAGGTTTCCGTCTTAAAGTGGTGCTTCTCCATGAAGAGGTTTAGTGGTTTTAGATTATATTCAACAGTTGGTATCTATTCAATAAAATTAACACTAAAAAAAAATAAATTAAACAAAAATAAAACGTAACTTACTCCAACAACGCAACGAGAGCTTTGAAAGGTTCCGTCTGTTAAAAATAAGTTGTAACAAAAGAGGGGAAATTCAACACTGTAGCCTATTGTACACTAATGCAGCCATGAACTTATGTGTTAGGCCTACTTTGTTTTTAATAGGTAAGTAAATGAAACAAAAACTGCAAATCTAATTTTAAATTTGCTATCAAATTGTTATTTTGTGTCGGAGTTTTGCTAATCAATTTTTTGGGGTTAAGTCGAGCCCTGCTCATTGCACTGGGCTACTTAAAAGACCTCTGTCTATCACAATGGTTCACTATCGTATTTCACTATTTGAGAAATAAAACCCCGTTTCTTTTTTCTCACTTATAGTCTTTGCCAAGCTGCAAAGCCAAAAAGTCAAACAAATGAAGATCTGGAAGTTTATTAATTTTTACCTTCGCTTTCTTTTACTTCCCCAGAATACTCTGTAGTAGAAAAAACGTGGATTTCTAAAACAACTGGATCGTTTTTAAATTCTAGGTCCAAGATTCCTACTTTCTTCAAACGTCCGGCTCGAATATGGCATTCCTCTTCCAGTTCTCTATATGAAAATATGGAATTTTTACCATTACAAAATAAAAGAACTCCTTCAAATTTTAATTTAGCCAAGCACTTTTGCCTAATAAGGCATCATCAGGGCTAAAAGGGAAAACAAAACTAAATAAACATTTTTCTAAAGCATTAAAATACAAACAAATTCACAAAGAAACGAGAAGAATAACCAATACCACCTTCGGGAAATTTCACCAGTTCAGCAAGAACCACCAAAAGTGCCCCTCATTAAATTTTCAGTGAAAAGTTGAGGCCGTTCACCTTCATCAGCATGCAACGAGGCACAATTTTAAACACGAACGTTACATGGTTGTGTCTACTTTCAAGCAGACGACGCGTAAGTGTTATTCTTCTTGTTTCTCCGTGATGCTGACAATAAGCCACTGTAAATTGCGGTTGCCGATCTTTCCATACAAATGAACTCTTCCACATTCTACATGTACATACCAAAAATGTGAACAATCCACACCCACTATTCATCTTGTCTTATGCACTTGACAAGATGAATAGTGGGTGTTGGTTTATCCTGTAGGCTGAAAGGCGCCTTTTCATCTTTTCAACTCCTAGATGCAGCACTGTAGAAATCTTCGAGCAATATAAAGAAAATAGCGGTAAATTAAAAATGGAATAACAGTATTTGCAGCAACGCCACGATTTGCATAACTAAAACCAGATCATGCGACCTACATCAGACTTTTGATGCAAAATCCGGAACATGGATGCCTTTTTTTAGAATATGGGCAACACTTTCGAAATGGTGAACAGGCACCTTTAAAGTTGAAAAATCATCTTATATCATATAATTTCACAATCACACGATATAACAATATTTCCGCAAATTTTCGATAGTCAGCAGTCCTGGAGGTGTAATGGCTCAGGCGACTATCATCTTCAGGCTCCACAACAACAGAGTTTCATTACTTCGTAACGACCGTTCGTCTGCTTCGAATATTGGGTCCGTCCTCCGGTATTTGTTGGGTACGTCGCGAATCTGGAGCGCGGTTGCCGTTATTCGTTGGGAACGTTTAAAGAACCAGTCGTTGTTTATCGGGTGGGGGAGAGGAAGAAATTGGGTGTTCAAAAATGTTAGAGGCCAATCAGTGACAACTACACAAAGAAACATAAGGCATTTGCGGCACTGGAAATTTCTAAAACTACGGCAACCCTAGACATATTTACACGGTTCCTCCATTATATTTACACGGTTTTCAAGATGTCAGTGTCAATGCTATAAGCAGTGTTGCCAATGTCAAAATATAAAAATTGAAAATTGATTCATTGGTTCGATCTCTAAGTAAGAGCAAAATTTCCCCCAACAACAATTTTGTAGGCACATCAAAATAGCATTCAAAAGGTCCTAGGCCATGTCCATACCTACGTTTTAACTATAAAACTTGAAAATAGGTTCACTGGCTCAGTCTGCAGCTGAGGGCCAAGAGTACCAACAACAAATGGCCATACTGTGGACACCGAACGCTTCAATAGTTTTCATACAATTTTTAACATACTGAAATAGTTACGACACAAACACAAATACAAAATTCGTTGGTCCATCTCAATTCTGGGCGAAATTATAGGATTTCAAAGTTTGAACACACAAGGAAGCAGGACAGGGAACGTGGGAGGACAGAGTAACTCCAGTGAAAAAGTTATTTACTTCCTTAAGAAAACAAAACACCAAGATTCCAAGAGAGGGGAAGGGTTACAATCCATACAATGGGAGAATACACGGGGAAGCAGAGCAGGGAACACGGGAGGGGACAGAGTACCGGGGGAAGGGGAGGGGGGAACGTTAGGGAGAGGGGGGAATGGGGTTCGAAGAGGGGAGGTTCGCCGTCCGTTTTCATTTCATGCTCACACATGCGGAATGTTTCAACGGCGTATGTTACACCGGCGTTCAGAGAAGGTCGAGACAGGGGGGCAGTCAGCATCCTTTTCATTCCATACTACCCAGTACAATATTTCACTCAGGTACCGGAACCACTTCCACAGCGGCTCCAAGCGCGTCCACCATCGATCTGTATACGTTGGTTGTACTATCTCCGTTGGTGTAAAGGGTAAATTAAGGTCGCCGTTTCTCGAAAATAAGGTCAGTTTTTTTCCAAATTTACCTAACCGAACCTAACCTAAACACATAACATCAGAAACCGCAATCAAAATCTTAAACCTTTCTAAACTTCACGCGCCGGAATCTAGATAGGTCGGCCATCATGCTCGGAGCTTCTGCGGAAGTGGACCCGGGTGCTTTCCCTCCCACAGGGGTACCAAGCCCACAGGGGTTAGTCACAAAATAAGTTTTATTTTTCGTCCTGCCGGCCTACTCCTATTTTGTGACGAGTCCCTGTGACCTAGCCCTTGTCTTGCGAGATTGTCCATAATACAGAATCATAATATGGTCACAAGTAAGCTAAGAATTCTGAGAAGAAATGACGTTACGAAACAAGCCCCCAAAACAAGCAGTGATAACACATATAATTTAAACAAGCAACCAAAACTTCCAAAACAAAAGCAAACCACCAAAAACTACAGTACAGCAGCACGTGCGAAACGCTATAAACGGCGGGAAATTTGTACCTCAAAGCTGCTTTTTCAATACTTTCATTTTCTTCTACTTTTCCTCCAAATCCATTCCACCTTCCTTCACCGAATCCTCTCTTTTTCATACCGAGTAAAATTTTCGAACCATTTCTTACTAATGCTAAAGTGAAGACTTTTTTCGGGCACATTACGAACGACTATTGTTAGGCCCAATTAGCGAAACCCAGAGAAGGACCATTACTTAGAAACGAGAAATGATTTTTTACTTTCTTAATAAAATGCATGCCATTAGTCTAAATTTTAAGAGAATATAAATTAAATTCGTGGTTTACAATTAAATTCCGTATTTAATCCATTTTAAGAGGTTACCTATTTAGGTTGCGCTATAATTTGTACCTATTGCTGTCTTATTTATGTTCCCATCTGTTGGCTAGAGCGCCTTTATATTTTAATTTAGATCTATATTTGTGCCGTACATACAATTTTAGTTTTTCGTGTACGTTAATAGCGATTACAAACAAAAAAAAATGCAATTCAGTTTGTTGTTGTTCCAAATTAAGCTAGAAGATATTACTGGTAAGCCTTCTACAAAAGTCCAACCGAAAAAATAATTTGACAACCGAAACTAACACACTAATCGAAACCACGTGACAAATGCGCTGCGATCGCATCAAAATGGTTGATAAAGATTAAAGAACGTTTGTATGGAAAGCACCAAGTTGACAAACACCGAATTATCTACGTACACAAAATAAAACTACAAAAACTATAAACAAATACTAATAAATCATTGGTTTGAAAAATTGCAGTTGCGCCACAGATTCATAGTTAATTTGCATGCAAATCAGCTGACGTAGACGACATTCGCCGTGTATTTAAAGGGAAGCCGGCGATTTCCACTTTCTTAAACTTTTAGCTGTGTAACATCGTGGAAATTTTATTAGTCATTTTACTACTTGCTGCAATGTGTAAGTTTCTGCATCACTGAGCGTACTTTAATCTTTGGAATTTGTTAACGGAATGTTAAAATTATATAGGTTTAAAGTGTTATAGTTTAGTTTTGCATTTTTTTCTATTATTAGCTGAAAACGAGAGCCAGGGAGACCTCAACCATGAGAAGCCAGAGGTCACTACAGAAGGACCCACGGAAGAAACCAGCAATCCTGGGCCAACTGTCGGGGAAGGGGAAGGTGTATGTGAATCTACCCCCGAGGAGGTGTCTGTTCATCGTGAGGATCCTGCCATAAACGAAACTGAGAACCACCAGAACGTAGACGAAACCCCAAGTGACAACCAGAACGTGGAAGAAACCAAATGTGAAGAAGAATCCACCCCTCTTTCTATAATTTCGGAAGCAAAAGAAAACCCTCCGGCCAGTGAAAGCAAGACTGATTCTGGCGAACTGGTTAACCAACTAGCAGAAGCGCTGGCCGAAACTCATATTAAAGGGGGTAAGTTTAAATTGTTTACTTATTACCATACTCTATACTGTAATTCAATATTTTTAAAAACCTAGTACGAATTCGTACGCTAGATGATTAAGGAAAACTAGTAGTGACCTAACACAGATAAAATACTCATTATGTATTACTCGTCAAAGTTGCTCCTACCCGACTTTCGGTTGCAATGCGAAAGAAAATTTTAGCCTAATTAGAATTTTCAACAGTAACTGATATCCTACAAAGATAGTCTTGTAAGAGAGCTCTTGTTTCATTACTCGTCAAAATAATCTAGACGTCGCCAAGGAGATATTTAATTGTTTGTTGAAAAGGCGGCTCACTAGCAAACCTAACTATAACGCCCTTATGGCTTGATTTCAGCCAGCTAGTGTAAACTTCCTATGCGGTAGAACCTTTTGCAAATCACTGGACTACGAAAAATCCCCACAATTAGTGTGGGAAGATGTCTTTTATATAGAAAACGTATATGTGAAAACTATAGATTTATTCCTCCAACCCGAAACGTTCATGTAACGTTCGCTATAGTTAGGATTTTAACTTTGGGCTAATAGGATTAACCTTGGCGGCCTTTCCCTGCTTGAATATCACTACTTTTCAAAGGCCACCCAGTTTTGGAAACTTCCAACTTCTCTTATACATGGCTTGATCGTTCTTGGCGAGGTTGCCTGATTAGATAATACCAGGAGGGGCTCGTTTTATTGGCTCCTGATAATACTGTTCATTTAATCTGAACCAGTCACGTAGCCTACACTACTTATCTGAAGGGCTTTAGGATTTACTTGGCCTGTCTGAAACTAAACTGTTTACCGGCAGTGGCTACTAAATCTTGGGCCTGTAAGAGCCGAGTAGTTTTTCTGCTGATGCTTTAGTTTGACGGATTCTGTTAATTGTATCTCGTAGCGTATAGGAAATTTACTACTGCACGTGCGTGTCCTGCCTCTTACCATGTAGCTAATTAACCTTGGTGCCACGTAATTATGAATTCTTCCCCCACCTGATTTTATTCACTTTTATCGGCTTTTTTTTATTGAACCCATCAATGCAAAAATCTTCCGAGTTTATTCGGATGCTACAATGTAAGCCTACTCGCAAAAATTTAGTAAAAGGATGGGGATGGTTAGATAAACTTCACAATCTATATGTAAATATCTTCGCCCCGTTTCGGGAGTTTCTTTTGAATAAGGGAAGATCCTTCCTTTACCACTCTGCCTCCAATTTGAAGATCATGACATTCTGGCTCAATAGTTCCGGACTGTATGCTGGATTCAGTAGGAATTATGACTGATCAATATCTTGCTGGGAGAACTTAGAATTTACTGACAGCAATGTTCAGTTTTCATGCTGAAACGTTCGCAGCAATTTGTGTACCATTAACTAATACCAACCCTGATATTGGGACCTGTTAACCATTTTCATAGCTTTGCCCGTATTCTAAACACGGCATCCAGATTCTCCGTCATCCAATAGGCTCGTGTGGGTCAAATAATCTTGTCATGAAAATCGTGGTGCTGCTGCGAAGTGGGGTCCCATGTTTAATTTACCGCTATTTTCTATATGTTGCTCCACGATTTTAAGTGTTCCTTCTAGGAGTGAAACTGCCTTAAGCTTAACTGTTCATTCTGAACTTACATCAATTTGTGTACCATACGTTACTAATCCCCCCCCCCCCCCCCAAACTGATTAAACTTGGATAACCTTGAATGTTAATTTTATTTGCGTATTTTCTGTAGAACACACTGATCCAAAGGAAACTGATGACAAAGACGCCACAGAAACTTCCCCTGCAGCCCAAGCATCTGATTCGGAAACCAAATCCCGGAAGAAGTGTAGCGTAATGTGAATGCCTAAAGCGTTTTTATGAATTTCTGACGTTTTTGTATATAACTGAATTTTATAGATGGAACTTTATAACGTAACATTGTAAAGCATTAACAACGTTTATACCAGTTTATTAAAAATGTAAACTTTACCTTGTTTATTGGATTTGTTTTAGCCCAACCTTCCTAGTTTGCACCCCGTGGAACCAGGGGTACAGAAATCGTCGGTTTCATTACGGTTAATTTGTCCTATCCTGGTTCTGAGTGCTAACTAGAAAGGTTTGACTTAGAGAATTTTATTTGAGGTGGTTTACGAATGACCAGTTAAAGCACGACAGCACTTAAACGAAATTTTCTGAATTGTGATTTCGTTTTCAAATTTTAATCCTTTTTTATCCGTGCATCTAGGTCTTATAACCCTTTTACGGCACATGATTGTCTTAACCTATTGCCATGGGGGGTGGGGTATTCCCTAATGGCAATTCGGCTTCAGTGGTTGGGCATAGTTAAGAGTAAAATTGCGGCTATTGGTTGTGTGCAATAATTCTAGTTGATGTTATATCTATCGCGATGGGGGCCACCCCCCCCCCCCCCCCCCCCGTCTAAGAACCATAGGAAGTAAAGAAGTCATGGTGGTGGCATAACCACCCGGCCGTGTCAATTTTCAATTTCGCTAACTAAAATAGACTACGCAAATTTTCACGGCACTTTTTTTCCCACGCTGTACGGCCAAGCGTTCATATTCTTCGTCACGTGTTTATGAGCTGCAGGGAAGCAACCAGAAACCGTCAGGGGCAGCGTTCAGTTACTCCCCGCTACACATGTTGCATATACTAATGAAAAAGTAACTTTAGAACCGACCGGATGAAACTAGTCGGTACTCATGGAAATATGGAGTGAAATATGGAGTGGGCCGGACTATCATCCACACACTGCCAGGATTTAAAACAGTTTCTTCGGTAAAGCAGACTTTCAAAACTCTTGCATAAAAAAAAAACCTAGGACTTCTGCCAAGTTTCTGGAGTTCGTGATTATAAAATTCCATGTTCAGCTAGACAGTTCAGTTGCTAGCCCATTAGTGCATGGCTGCCTGGTATTAGTTAAAACGTAACGTCAACTAAATCCGTACTTCATGAAAACCGGGCACAGTTAGCAAAATTAAATGAGTTAGCTGTTAACCTATCGCCACTACGACTTGAATTTGTATTACTGCAGGAACAACTACATTTTCTAAATCAAACTAGTTAAAAATTGTAAAATTTCGAAGGTACAAAATTTGATAGTAATAAAGAGTCTATAACATCCCAGATTAAAGGCCAAAAGCTACCCGAAGGTCACGAAATAAGAACGAAAATTGCCCCGAAATCCCCTGAATCTTAAAGAAAAAAATTGAAATTGGAGCACATTGATTTCAAATGAAGGTTTTCTCCGATAATGCCTCAAGTTGTTTTGGCCAATATAAATGAAACGATTTCGACGCTTCATTTAAAAAAAAAAAAAACCCTGAAGCATTGTTGCTTCAAAATGTGAAAGTCTCTTTACACAGCTAGTCACGTTATCGTCATTCTAACCTTAAGATCCAAAACTTAGTTTAGCCAACCCCGAATCGTCAATGGCTAGCTGGTCCGTTTATGTAATTTTAAACTGAACTCTGTATCATTTAATATCAATTAGCTCTCACCCACAAAGATCTCTAGACAGACTGATTAGCCCTTGTTTGGGCTCGTCAGTAGAGAATACTTTGTGGAGGAGAGCTACGATTGCTAGGGCAAATGACAGTAGTGAAACAAATACGGTTTCAGCAAACGACATAGAAGAAACATCTGCTTGTTCCTGCTATTTCCCTTGCTGAAACCGTATTCGTTTCGCCCTTGTCAATTCCAGGGGACAAGGATTGTGACATGCCCGCTTCTGTACACACGTATACATGGACATCACTAATCGAACAAACAAAACGATTAGATATTTCACACAAAAAATAATCACAAAATACAACATACACACGCACGTGAAACTGAATGAAAACTGAAACCAACAAACATACAAAACAGAAGCCATAAATGGCAAAATGCCTACGAAATTGAAAGATAAAAAATATATACATAAAATGAACATGTAATTATTCACACGAACTAAAACAGAAACATTCAAACATAAACACAGGCAAAAAAAAAAAAACTGCCCTAACTAGGAGTCTGCTTGTTTCACAAATTATAAAGGCACACACAAATAAAAACAGATTTGCAATCATCCGTACGCAAAAACTATAATTTGAACTCCAATTCCAGGGAACAAGGACTTTTTACTCCATGATTATGTTGGAAAGTGAACACAGTTTGTGTTTGAAATGTTTGTGTGCACTTAATTTGCACAGGCTTTTCTTTTATATACTTGTCTGGTTTTACATTTTAAGTCTCTTTCATGTTTCATGTTAGCGGCTACGTATGTATTTTGTACACTCACAGCTGTGAGTATGGGGATACGAGCTCTTTTTTTTCTAAACGGCAAGTTTTTGTTCAGTTAATTACCGCGTTTAGTTTTTAACTTGCATTTTGTGTTGTTTGTAAGGTACATTAGTTTTTTTATTTTGAGTTCTTTTTATGTTTTGTTTTTACAAATTTTTTGCTTGCATATTTCCAAGTGTATTGTTATGGAGAACATTGTCTTGGTTGCCTGTTATCTAAAATCACTGCACTCTGTAATTGTTGATGCACTCACGAGTGTTTTCTCCTAATTTTATGAATTTTTCTAACTTTTGAGCCGTTAAGCCGTTAACCGTTATTCTAATTGTGCCTTGCTTTTCATCATTTGTGCATTTTCCTTAATTTCCTGCCAGCTCTTGTGCACTTTTTTAACGATTGTTTGTTTTGGCTGCTAAAAAGACATTGTCACAGGTGGGATGGTGACCAGTGGCTTCCCCTTTTTTTTTGGTGACGTTCCACTATAAAAGTTGAATAGCATTACACCCTTAGTTTTTGAGGGGGAGATTTTGGTGTTCGCTGGGGATACATGCTTTTGACCCTTTTGTGGTTATTTTTTTAAGTAGGGGGTTGCGGATGTGGACCTGTATTTTGTAATGCAAATCCTGTGTGCACAGACTGAGTCTGAGAACTGGTTTGAGGGATCTGGTCCTCCAACTGCTGGATGACTGTGGGTGGCCAGGAAAAAAAAGACTTTGGGTGGCCAGGACTTGAACCTCTTGAACTTCGCAGGATTAAATTTGACCTCCTCCTGACTTACAGGATACTTAACCACCAACTGGAAGTTCCATTACCATTTTTTGATCTGGCTACAACCATCGGACGTACTAGAGGCCATAATTGGAAACTTTCCCTTCCCTCTGCTCGTTTGGAAAGTCGTAGAAACTTTTTCTTGGTGAGAATTGTCCAAATTTGGAATGCCTTGAGTTCGGACACTGTTAATGCTCGCTCCTTGTCCATCTTCCGATCTCGACTTTCTCAGGAACCCCTCCACACTTTCTTGAAGCGACCCATCTAGCCTCGGGACAGTGTCAGTGGTCCAACCCCGTTCCGGTTCCTTCTCAGCATTGTGGGAGGGTAAAATGGTTTATTTTTATTGTATTTTTAATTCTAAACACGTTTTAAAGCTACATTTTAAAATAAAGTTTTTTTTAAATTAAATCTCCATGACCATAGCCTTGAAAAGTTTTTTACTGATCAGGCTACGTATTTGCGGGCATCCAGTTGACCTTTTTGCACTCATTGCAAAAAATTTTATTCATTTATTATTTTTTTTTTATCACTTTTTCTATCTTTATTACGATTGACGATTGGTTTTGACCAAGCTTTAGACTACGATGCACTTTTTATTTTTTAAAGTAACAGTGACAATGATACCCGGCTTCCCCCCCCCCCACACACACACACACTTGTCCCTCACGTTTGGCGATGCCATCGGGGACCATTGTGTCCCTGGTAGGTCTAACCTTGGTGGTAAGGCATCCGTGACCCCAACCAAATCCCATTAACCCATCCTTTGCAGCCGAGCCATCGTATTTGTTTTATACTTTTAAACTGTTTAACTTTTGTATTTATATATATATATATATTTTTAAGTTTTAATATCGGATGGCAGTCAGTGACCACCAGGTCCTTGCCATTCCGGTTGCAACAAACCTATACTATTATTATTATTATAAAAAATTCGATGGGGGAGGGGCAAATCCAGCTACGGGGTCCGGAGGAGGGCTGTTACCTCCCCAGATTTATTTTTTTGCAATTGAAAGAATATAGACACTAGCTGGATTTGTGGGGCCCCCCCCCAAGTAATAGTAGATCATCCATCCCATTGTAGACATCCAATTGTTAAAAAATTGATTGTTAATGATAAAAAGGCAGCCTCGCTAGCAGACATGTGTCTGTTAAGTGTAAGCAACTAAAAGCATATTTTGGCATGTTGAGGAGAAATCCCTATGCGACAGAAATCTTTCATACTGTGGTAAATGTAAGTGAAAGGTACCAGATAAAGAAAAAAAGGAAATATAAAGGCCGAGTGTCCACCATTCATAAACTGAGAGATGCGTCAATAACATTGTTATGTTACTGACTAGTAACTAGCTAGTAATGCTGGCCCCATGTTAAATCCCATAGGCTCATTGATCATGGCTAGCGCAAAATTGGGAAGGCCTACGTAGCTGAACCTTTGCACATGGACGCATGGTGATCTGAGCATGGTCCTTTTGTTAGTTTGGGGGTTGTATGGGTCAGGACAACTGCGTGGGAGGGTTTTGAAATTCGCCACCAACGAATTTAATTTCTTTTCCAAGTTGCAACCAAAGATTTCAAGCAACAATGGCTTGAACAATCAAGACTGGTCCTTAGATTTATTGTAAAATCCTGGGAGAACTAAAAACTGAACTGTGACGAAGGTTGTCGTGGATTGTAAAAGAATAAAGGGAAGCACGTTAGATGATGGTTATGCAACAATACGAGCATCCACGAGCTAACAGATTTTTTGTTAATAATTGAAAAATAAAATGCTTCGCGTTCTGCTGTTTTAGTAACAGCGACCTTCGGGGGTTTCTGCCTGACTAAATGTGAATGAAATCTTGAAAAAATAAAGGGAAGGTGTGGGAATAAACAAAACAACTGAAGAGGATGAGCTGATGGAGTGAGTGAAGCGAGCAATTGTTAGCCAGTGTGTGCAAAAATGGAATTGAAGCAATGTGAATTGAAGCATGTGAAGAATGGTCATACAATAAACTAAGCCATGTCAATTTGGCTATGGTAAATTTGAAAATTATAAATGTGAAAATTTATAGAAACAAAATTCCTCTACAAAAAAAGGTACAGATGAAGATAAGACGTTGTAACCTTATGTACGTTCACAGTTCTATGAAAGTTGTGATATCCACCCAAAACCAAAACTGGTATAAAAACCCACCAAGTTTCCAAAAAATGATCGGCATTTGAAGGTAGTGATAGCATTCAACCAGGGAAAGGCTGCCAAGGTCAATCCTATTAGCCAAATTAATGGCACCGACTAATAGTTCAAAGTTAAACGAAAACTTGAAGATTGCTACTCATTGTAGATATCTTCAAGTTTTCATTTAACATCCAAAATATTATTTGGTGCGATTAACTTGGCTCATAGGATTGACCTTGGCAGCCTTTCCCTGATTGAATGATATCACTACATTTAAAGGCCGATCGTTTTTGGAAACTTGGCGGGTTTTATACCAGTTTTGGTCGGGTGGATAAAATGGTCTACTTTATGGCTATTCTAATTTGCCCATGAGGTTTGGGGGAAGCACTGTAAACTCCCAAAGTCTGGTCCAGGGCAAAGCCCCGGAAGTTGAAGCATTGTAAGCACTTGATGCGACCTTAGGAATGTTTTTAACTCAATTATTCATATAAAAATTACTGCACGTTACAACTAACGACCGCAAATTTGGTTTTGCCAAAAAAAATGTTGGCGCTCGAGTTTTTTTATGGACCACCCTGTGTATCAGACTTTCATTTGAGTGGCATGGCAGCTAAAAGCTGTAGCAGGAGCAGAGGTAGGGGGGGAAGGGTGGTCCTTAGGTGGTACTGTAACATGCTACTACCTTCAGCCATGCTGGAGGTACTAGACCATGTTTCATGTTGCCCACTCTGCTTGTTTTTGAGGTATTATTTAAAGATTCCGCTTAACACTCGCAATGCTAACGCCATCATCAGAAATGGTTGGAGTCTTAAGGGGTACTGTAACAAGTCAGTCTTTACTAAGCGGGGAGACTACGCAGTACAGTAACGTTGTATCGTGTTCCGTGCGGAGGGACTAAAGGTCAAGCGCTACAGACTTCAGCAATGGATGGTACTAGGTGGAGAGCAGGGACTACAGTACTTGGGAATAAATTTAGTGTTTCTCACAAGACAAGACTAGACTTCTTTAAATCTCGGTCTTGTTTCGATATTTGCCATGGAAGTCTTGTTTTGTCTACCCGAGACTGCAAGTAGAACCCCCCCCCCCCCCCCCCGGAAATCCCAATTTTGGTTTTCATTTTAGTTTCGATTTTGTGTGATACGCCAATGCCGCCAGATGCCATGCGATTGATTTTATAAGTGCGCTACCTTTGCCGAGTCGGCAGAGAAGCGGAGCTTACAAAATGCCATGAAGGCAAAAACAAATCGTTAGTGATGAGTACAATGAAATTGGGCAAAGGTGAAAGATGGTCTATTTCATTATGTGGAATGGGTGGCATGACAACCCTTACTGCCTGCCACAGTGCAGATGTGCTAAATTTTCACTAGGGTGACTGCACTTATAAAGTGAAGGACTTCAAGATTGTAGTCTGTCCAAAGAAGATTCCCTCGTACGGTTGGGAACTCGCGATCCACCCAGTATGATGAATGCCTTGCTTGTCTGGGGCTAAAAACCTTATCGACAAGGAGGCAAAAAACCTGACCTTGTTTTAAAATTTTTGAGTGGTCACCTTGATATTGACCAGAAGCAGCTAGATTGTTAGAGCAGATAGGTATGCGGGGCATTGGATTCTCGTCTGACGTGGTACTATATTGATGGGAGGTTTTGTTACGGTTGTAAGATCATGGAAAATGCTTTCAAACATTGACTGGCTTTGTGTAGTGTCACGGCATAGAACCTGTTCACTGTTTCATTGTCCTCTGGAACGCCTCACTGTGTGGATTCTTTTGCTTCTACTTTTTGAGCATTTGAGCACTAAAATAAGCGATTTAAGTTAAAGTTATGCTCAAACTTAAGTTTCCAAATCTGTTCACTTACACAAGTTCATGTGAACATAACAGTATATGCTGAGAAACTTGCACTTTACTAA
>JAHWFP010235609.1:6605-41071 GCA_023313725.1 Lithobius niger
GTACAAAACTATTGGTGATCGACCACTCGTTTTGTACGGCCGGTAATGAAAGCTCCAAGCCATTCAAGTAATTTGCCGTCAAATTCATAAAATGTCAGTACCAGCGGTGTACCACAAGGATCGGTTCTCGGATCAATGCTGTTCATTCCCTTCCTGAACGACCTGATTTGTAACAAAGGTTAATCAAGAAAAATTTGCTGATTATCTAAAGTTGTGCTCCCCAATCATTTCGGAGGCTTATGGTTTTCAGCTGCAACGTGAAATTGATTTAGTGCATTCTTGGTCGGATGGATGGCAACTACGGCCGCCTCAGGGCAAGTACCAGAGCTTCTCTGTAAAAAAAGCATAAAACTTTCTACACTATTCTGTCGGTACTTCGATCCTGAAAGTTGCCACAAAATATTTAAGTACCTTGCATTTTGATTTCAATTTGATTTTCTACAGTTATCTACACACTGTAATTACATCACATCAATGGCCAACCACAGATCTGCTATTGTCCATCGTTGTTTCACGTCTGGAAATCTAAATACCAAACTCTGGGCATTTAAAGTAGACTTCTTGAATATGCCTGCCAGGTCTGGTCATTAAGCCTATTAAATTATATCGATCACACTGAATCGGTCCGGAAAGCGATGTACAAAAACTTTCCCAGGTTTCAGCAAAGAGTCATACACTTACAGCCAACCTTTGAAAATTCTCAAGTCAGACGCGCTAGAACTGCGGTGACTAAAGATCGATTTAATTCTAACCTATAAAATTGTACAATGTATGTTACCACTTGAGCTACCCTTCTTCGAACACTGATTCAAGAACTAGAGACCTGTAATTTAAGCTTGTAATTAGCAAATTTAATCTTAACTGCAGGAAAATCTTTTTCGCCGTGAGAGTCACCGTGTGGAATTACTTGAGTGATAGTATTGTCTTAACCTCTTCATTAAACACCTTTAAGAGGTCGTTGAACGGGTGTTGCTTGAATGCACAACTTTTCCATCCCGATAACTGACCTTGAAGGATTCTTATCTGCTTCTTTTCCCCAAACCAATTCGAAATTCTCACAACCTTGGCATCAATTGATGTTATGTTTAATGGTTTCTTGCTTTGGTAAATACGATTTATCCAGTTGACGATGTATGTTTGGATGCTAAGCTTTTTGTAATATGTGACTTTAATGGTGTACCCTATCTAAACTAAATTTACGGTTAGCTGTTACTGGTCCCGCCGGGAACCCTTTCTTACCATTCTTCCCTCAGAATAAGAAACATACTAAAACAAGAAGTAAAGATAATGAATTAAAAAATGAATAAAAGAATGATGAATTGCTTAAGCTGATTAATGAAAAAAATAATATGTGGGCATATCTTAAAACCATTCGGAATACGGAAATTAATGATAAATATAAACTTCTGAAAAAGAAGTTGCGAACATTATTAAAATAACAAAGGAAAATTAATACAACTTTTACCAAAAAATAAATAAAAGGGATTGTTAGCTGTTTATTTGTATTAGGTTTAGTTTCAGTTTCGATTTTAGTATTTTGTTGTTTATTTGTAGAAGCGTCACCTTTTGTACATATCTAGAGATTAAAGTTGTTGTTAAAAACAGTAACATGGCGCAGTCACACACGAATTTTGTATCGCCTTCGAAAATCACTGGCCACTGACTTCACAAATGAACATCCACACTTCAAATCGCCTGTGTGAGTGTTGTAAAGTTGTGGACTTTGAATGAACGTAATATTTCAAAAATCGTACTTGACAATCATTGTATTTTGCCTAAAGTGGAAGCCATAGCATGCCTAGGTTCAGCCATCGCATTGCATCGCAGCGTGAACGACGAGCAAGCAGGCTTACACTAACAGGTAGTGTCGATCTTTCATCAAAAACGATCAAACGAAAACCTAAACCAAAACGTAAAGCGGACTTCATTGTGATTAACGTAATAGATGTCCGAAATTCTGTGAATCTGGGAAATTTAGAAACTCTCCAGTTAGCTGAAGAATTTCGCCTGAGGCACATGGTGATGCCAGACACAAAACCAGACGCATGTAAGCGATTAGCAGCGGACAATGAAACTCGAAGTAAAGATGGAACCTTTCATTGATTACCGAAAACAGACGTAAACAAAATGACCAAGAAATGAAATTAGCAGAAACCCAGGCTAAATTAAATGATTTAGAGTTTAAATTTCAAACGTTCACAGTGCAAAATCAAACCGGAAGTGGCCAGTTGACTGGAGGAAGTAGTCAATCAACACCCCACACGCTGATTTAATGACTGTAATAAACATGCTAGCCGAAACGCAACGCGAGCTTGCTGAACAACAATCAAACGCACCAGTTGTTCAAGTTCACTCCACAAAACACATTTCACTGATGGCAATGTATTCAAAACCGTTGACCGATTTGCTTAAAGGTGTAACAAGGGAAAAGAAGAAGTGTAGTAAGCCAACATTGCAACTAGATGAGAAGCAACTAGAGGCCTTCACCAAAATAAAAAGGCTAATAACTTCGCCACCTGTGCTAGCCTATTTCCAGCATGGAACACCAACATATGTCGAAACAGATGCGTCGTACAGTGGTTTGGGAGCCTGCCTCTCTCAAGACCAAGGAGGAAAACGGCGAATCATTGAGTATGCCACTAGATCTCTTAAGGATGCCGAAACGAGATACCATAACAACGAATTGGAATGCACTGCTGTGCACTGAGCATTAGTAGACAAATTTCGACTCTATTTGTTAGGCGAGAAGTTTACATAATAACCGATAACTTTTCAACAGCGTACATACTAGCCAAGGCTAAGATGAACAGGAAGTTTTCTAGACACGTAGTGGATCTGGCACCATTCGAGTTTACAGTAGTACATCGTCCCGGCAAAGAACATATTATCGTGGACCATCTCTCGCGATTTCCAGTGGACAATGACGCCAGCGAACACAGGTGCGCAACTATTGTAACCGCACCTTCTTCACGATTGAGTTTGCTACAGGAAACCGACAGCTTCTGTGTGCAGGTCATAAAGACATTGGAGCAGCCCGCCACAACGCACCACTTAAAGCAAATTCACTCGACATATAAATTAGACAGTGCAGTACTTGTTCATGTTGTCACCGAAAATGGAAAGGAACGAAAAGCCATTGTACTGCCAAACAAGCTTCGCTCCACAGTTTTAAAGATGTGTCACGATGAAGCTGGACATTTTGATAACGAAAAGATTCTTGCACACGTGAAAGCCAATTATTGGTGGACCACAATGCTGACCGATACCAAAGCGTATGTAAAAGGTTGTGTAGAATGCCAAAAAGTGAACCGGAGAACGACAAGCGCAAATGGACTCTTGAGCCACAGACCCATTCCCCACATGCCTTGGGAAGTCTTGTCTGCAGATCATGTTGTAGCCTTGCCAACAACGAGAGCAGGAAACAAAAACATGATTGTTATCATTGATCACGCCACACGCTATGTCGTAGCACGTGCTACACCAACAGTGACAGCCAGTACAGTTGTCGAATCCCTCGAAACCGATATCATTTACCATTTTGGACCTCCGATATATTACATTTCGGACTAAGGACCAGCGTTTGTCGGCAATAAAACTGCACGCACGTTTCGGAAGTACGGTATTGAGCACTTGACAACGCCTCCATACACGCCACAGGCCAATGGTCTCGTCGAAAGGGCCAATGGAACTCTGCTAGCTACCCTGAAGAAAGCATCATTAGATAGGCCTACTGATTGGGACATACAATTGCCGAACATTCTGCTGGCAATAAACACTGCGAAACAGAGCACAATGCAAGTTTCGCCATTTTACCTTCTGCATGGGTATTTACCGCGATTGCCAAGACAGCTGCACATGGGATCAGTGATCGAAGAACTAGCACGAGCAGACCAATTGAGCAGACACATGCTGCAAGCAAATGCAGATTTGATGCTAACCTAATTGACATGACCTTTAATGCCGGTGATCTCGTTCTCTACGATTGGCCGCAAGCCTCAGACCACAAACTAACTGCAAAGTTTAAAGGCCCATTTCGAATCGAACGTCCAATTGCGACCGTGTGCTACTTTATCACCGATATTAAAAATCCTGCAAACAGTAAGATTGTTCATGTACAAACCTTAAAAGCATTCCACGGTAGACCAGAGTTGCATGCAATTAAAAAAGCCACTGATGTTGACGTAAATGACGAGACCGAGAGCTCGTCTGGAGAAGAAGATGAAAATCGCCAACCCTCGGACGACGACGAGAATGAACATTCAACATCGGATGAAGACATTCATAACCAGCAGTTGAGTGGTGAACAAAATAAAGCAGCAGATGACGAAAACAAAGCAGCAGATGACGAAAACAAAGCGAGTGTCGGCACTGAGGAAGTTGCCACCACGGCAACTGGTCCTGTGCCAATGCCACACCCACACGCCAGCCCTGTAGGAAGACCCACACGTGCGACATGAGTGCCAAAACATTTTGACAATTTTGTATTGGACATTGAGCAAATCAATGAGTAGCTAACTGCAAAATCAAGTTGATTTTGGGGCCGAGTGTTAACTGTTTATTTGTATTAGGTTTTGTTTCAGTTTCGATTTTAGTATTTTGTTGTTTATTTGTAGAAGTGTCACCTTTTGTACATATCTAGAGATTAAAGTTGTTAAAAACAGTAACAGGATGGACAAAATGTTTGGAATAAAATTAATAATCTTATTGGAAGAAATTTGTTTAGGAAAGTAAAACTTAATGAACATAATAAAAAATACTTTCAAAACAACATTGTTAATACTTGCAGTGATTTTGCCGAACATTACGAAAATTTTATACTACACATCTTGACCCAAAGAAAAATAGGAAAGACAACATGTGGTCAGAACTTGACTAGGGATCTTACAAATTGGAAAAGTACTAGAAAAAAAACAACCTTTACTATGGGAATAATGGAAAAGACAAACGTGGAAATTTTAGCAATTGTGAATCAAAAGCCTAAAACATCGAGTGGGCATGATCAGTTCTTTCTCGAACATCTTTTGGCAACAAAGGAAAAAACGTGTGACTTCATGGTATCTATATAAAATTACACAAGATCCGCAACGCAGTCATCGGCAGCGAGGGCAATCTGCATCTGCAGCAGCTGCATACGATGCCATCTCCGCCATCTACCGACGGAACGGCAAATTATAAGAGTAGCAGCCAAGGCCCGCTGAGATAGCAGCTGCGCCCGGAACGCAATGGCCAGCAGCGTGAACATACGATGCCATTTACCGACCGAACGGCAAATTAAATGAGGGTGGGGGGCCCCCCCCCCGCGGCGGGGGGAGGGGGGAGGGGAGCAAGACGACGCGGAATGACCTAGCGAAGCGAGCGACTCCGCTAGTATCTAATAAATAGCATCATCAACAAAGAAAGTTGCCCAAGCAGCTTGAAAAAACAAATTATTCGTTCAATTTACAAAAAAGGCAACCGATTAGAAACAAATAACTATAGGCCAATCTCTTTACTGCCAGTCCTAAATAAAATTATTGAGAAATTTTTTTATCAGAAAATTAAAATAAAAAAAAATCTTCTAAATAAAATTCAGTTTGGTTTTAGGAAAGAACAATATTAGGCACACTGGAAAATATAAACAATAATACAATTAGAGCTCTGAATGAAAGTAAGCATGCTGATGTAGTTCTTATAGATTTAACAAAAGCTTTTGATATGTTAAGTAAAGAAGTTATCCAGAAAAAAATTTATAAATTTGGACTTAGAGGAAAAATATACAATAAAATTGATAGCTACCTTGCAGGTAGACGTTTCTCAATCAAAATTGATAGCAACTTAAGTTCCTGGAAATCTAGCAGCTATGGAATCCTACAAGGTTCTGTCCTTGGCCCCCCTTTTGTTAATAATTTAAATGACATTGCTGACATTAATTAGAAAACTAACTTAACTTTATATGCAGATGACATTTGCATGCTGTCTCTTAACTAAGAATACAAAAAAATGATACAGAACCTACAAACAGATTTCTTAAAACTAAGGATTTAGTTAGAAAAAAAATGAACTTATTTTAAATGTAGAGAAAACAGTTTTTCTGCCAATTGCCACCTCACATAAAAAAGGTGAACAGAGAAATATTACTTTATGCAATCATGACTGCAACAATTCAGGTAAATGTTCTTGTATGGCAATTAAAAGAGCACATAAAGCAAAATACTTAGGAATCAAAATTGATAAGAACTGGAAATTGTATGATCATATTTACTGTCTTGTAAAATAAGAAAATTATTACCAACTTTTTATCAGCTAAAGAACACAATAAATATAGTTTTTGATGCCCAGATTATGTCAAATGTTATTAACGGCATTACAATATACGGCACAACAAATGGACTACTTAATCATTTCCAAAAAGTAATCAACAAAGCCCTAAAAACACTTTTGAAGAAAGACAAAACGTAAAACAGTGTAGAAAAATACCAAAAAACACCAAATTTTAAACATTCCACAAACATTGGCTTGGAGCCTTTTAAAAAGACATTATAATAACAGAGTATAAAATAAAAACAAATCTGATAATTCGAAGATATAACAAAGGATTAATTTAACCAAATTGCAATAATTCGTATGGTAAAAGAGGACTAAACTTTCTAATTCCACACTGCTTACATAAACCTCTGAGGATCTTAAGAGAGATAAACACATTCCACAAGTGCAAAAAGCAATTAAGAAATGGATGTTACAACATCATGCAACTTCATAATTATTATTATTTTTTTGTGTAATCTAATGGTAAAATGTATAATATTATAGACTACAAAATCTTGTATAAGTGTATTATACTGTATGTTCATTGCCTGCACATACAAGCTCACTATACTAGAGCTTCGTGCCTGTACATAACATTCCGTACATTAGAAATAGAAATAGAAACAGAAAAGGCACAAGAAGCACCCACCTACGAATGGACCACGTTGAGTCTTTTGTACTGAGTCCGTCATTGTGGCTGTTGTAACGAAAGTGGCCTGGCAGCCTGGAGCGGCTCCTGATTAGGTGGCTGAGCTCAGGGTATGCGGTTAAATGGGCCTCGTCTTGTCTTTCGTGCTGAATTCGCCACCCTGTTAATGGTCACGAAAGCGACTAACCACGCTAGAACGGCTCTTAATTAGGTGATCAAGCCCAGAGGTGGACTGTTGACAAATGAGTCTTATCGTGTCTTTCGTGTTGAAGTCGCCATCGTGGCACTTGTCACGAAAGAGGCAAAGCGGGCTGGAACGGCTCATCATGAGGTGGCCGAGCCCATGGAGCGGGTGAAGTTCAATTGACAGAGATTCCCAGCAACTTCAGTCCACGTGGTGGTCGATGGACCCTCTATCGGCGAAAGAGAGCACTGGGTGGAAATTGGGGAATGAAGGAGTGGGAGGCTTGGCTTTGAGTTAGTTCTGGTCAAGAAAGGAGAAACTGCAGGCGAAAATGGATTTTTCGGTTGGACTCCTGAAGATGATTAAGGCTGCATCGACCCGGGGAGGCATCTTTCCTGTTGGGTGTGGCTTCCACGAAAAAGGCTGGGAACCAGAGGACGGGTGACAAGATTGACTGGCATCAGTGCAGGATGGAGTCTTTCGTGAAGGGCATGAGTAACACAAAAGAGGTTGAAATTGGGGTAAGGGACCATTCACAAGTACGTCATGCTCCGAAGGGGGGAGGGGGTTCAGTTCAGCGTGACAAAACGTGACATGGGGGAGGGGAGGGCTGTCAAAAATGTGACGTCACACTTTTATATTTTATAAAACGAAAAAATATTAATAGTTAAACTATACATTGACATGCTCAGGTGTCAGGAAAGTAAGGGACTGTAAAACTGCTTCTGGTTGAACCTGTTAGTATTCTAGGAATTAAAGTGGCACTGTCACTGAATGGAAGTCTGTAGAATGTGGCAACAACTAGCGCTATATAGTACTATCTGCACTTGCTCCCATCAGTGGGAGGAATGCACAAGCCATTTCTTTCAACAAAACAAACAAGCCACGTGCTTTCTGAAATGGAGGAAATATCAGTTCGATAGCCTCAGTACATTCCAAAAGTGTGCATGGACTCAGAAACGTCACCATCAGACGTGATATCATTGATTTTGAGGAGCTTTGACTCAATGCTTCGCAGAGGTGTTGAGTGAAGGTTGTACTCAAAGAGGGAGCGACTAGAGAAGATGGTTCATTAGCAGATATGGACTATTCGTTTAGCGACAAAAAATGTTCGGAGAATGCAGGGTGGCGTCACGTCATATTACCTGTTTCCACCAAAGTGACCGAATAGCCACACCAGAAGGCAACACAGGTTCTCGTAGGAGGCGAACTTGAAATATTAAAAATTGTGGCATCGTTACTATGGTAACCACCGCTACAGCGACAATACCTTCGGAAATTGACGAAATACTCGTGTGTGAGCAACATCCGAAGTTAAAGAACTTATTCTGTGTTCGATTCAAACCGTATTCAGCTCATTAGAAGAAACGTGAACCACGGAAAAACCTTAAGCCTACGTGGCCACTCAGATCGCTTCTTTAAACACAAAAACATAGATTATACTTAGCATTACTCGTAACTACAACTCGTTTTAAAATTGATTGTAGGACTAAAAAAAGTAAACCTTGATCAGACAGTTCTGATTTATCTTAAAATTATTTTAATGTCGTAATCTGGCATATGATAGCAGGAGCCTATAGAAAACAACTAGGAGCGTGTCTCGGTAACTTCCACTGTAGTGTTAAGTCAGGAGCGGCTACAGTGGTGTACAAATTTGTTAGCAGAGGTCGCCACCTGCATGAGATGATTAGAGGTGTGCGTCACGTTCTCAAGGCTAATTTTCGTTCCTTTGTTTTTTAACAATAAGTGTTTAACATGGAAACAATACTAAAGTAATAATAAAAAAAACTAAACAAACAGACAATCAGTTGTTCTTAAGTTGCTCTAGCCATGCTTTCGTAGCACACGTCTGCTTCGCGTGCTAAGTTTCAGTTTCGATTTTAGACAACTTGGCGCAGGCTCAGTATTGTTGCTTCTTCTGGCGTTAGTACATCGTACTAAATTAAGCACGCATAACATCGACCAGCCATACACGCCCCTAGTGTTTTCTATAGGCTCCTGGTGATAGTGATTGTTAAGCGATTAATTTGTATTCTTCTTGTGTTAAATTTGAGTTAGTTATGCTAAATAGCTCGATCCCCATGATGCTTTGCGTTTCTTGGTGGAGGTAGTAAACGTCACTTCCTGCAGCATGGTCGTCTCCGTGTGTTTCCTGTGAGATGGATGTCTCCTTCTCGCAACATGGTCGTCTCCTTCGTTTCATACTTGGCCTGGACCGGAAGTAAGTTTGTTAGGAGAAACGTGGGCTCTTGGTGTTTCGTGTCCTACCATATATCATTCTTCTTTGGTTGTACTGCAGTATCGGCCAGATCTTGTGAGAAAACAAGCATATGCGAATAATTTGTACGGTATGGCCGCCGAAACACCGCTACTTCGATTGATTTGTACTATTACCGAAGACATTAGTTACTGCCCAAAAGTGTAGTGTCTGGTTACGGGCACTACTATTCAGTGTAGTTAGTTGTATTAACACACACAGGTTCGCTGTGTGTATCATCTGTAACTAACCAATGAGTGTGCGATACAAGGTAATAAATAGGGATGCACTGCCCTCACGCGGCAGCTGCTCTCACGTTAACCAAGCTTGAGTTGGGTCTCACTTGGAACCGAACCCGGTTCACCACATTCGCGACAGGATGGGATTCTTTTAAATTAATTTTAAAAGTTTGAAACCAATTTCATGCCCCACGTTTTGGCCATTACCAACGTTTACGAAGGGTATGGTCATGGGCATTGAAACGTGTAAACGTAAGCGTTTAAGTTTTAAAGTCAACGAAGCCTAATGATTAACGAAAAACGTTTCACCTTGTATGCTGAGCTATGAAGAGCTGTTAGAGGTTTAAGAGTCGGAATCTTTGTAGTGGATTCTGCAACTCCTAGTAACGGCACGCCATTTGACGTCTTCGAAGCCAGGGACTGCAGCCCGGGAGTTTGAGGACTAAAAGTGCGCAATTCTACGCTAGATACAGGTCAGATTTGAACAGTTCTTCGGAAAGGTGGAGGACTAGGGTTTCTTCAATCAAGTTTAGTCGTGCTGGCACAGGGGCTGGTGCGTGGGAATAAGCTTGGTATGCGGAAATTTGTTGGGCTAGTGCGAATTAAATTTAAACGAGCACCTCATGTGTAACGTTGTGTTTAAAACGTTAGAATTGCCTAGTGCTTAAATGCGATTTAGGTTAGAAGGTTTAATTTGAAATTCCATTACTTTAATGCAGAACGTTTGTGTTTAAAAACGTTAAAAGTGTATTAAGGTTTAACTTGTTAATAAGGGTGAAGTTAAATTAATTCAAAAAGGTTTAAAAACTAAATGAGTTTAAAACGATGTTGTTGGCTTGTGTTAAAAGCTAGTGTGAAAAAAAATTGGTGAAATTCCTAGGCTAATTGAGTCTTATTGGTGGAAGTTATATGAACAGTTTCTTGTTTAAAATTGTTATACTGCAAATTAAAATTAAGCCTGGGGTGTGTAGAAACTTGTAAACCTAGAAAATGTTGGCCATCTAGTGGTTGGGGTATGGTGAGGTTATACGGAGTAGAGTACGTATAATTAATTACAATACTCCTTGGCTTAGTCGACTAGTCGAAGTGTAATACATGTACTATTTTAAAGCTTGCTACTTTTGCCTTATAATTTTATAATTTAAGGGAGTAGTAACGCAAATTTTAGTACTAGTCAAGCTGAACTTGTGACAGAGTCCCCATCTGTGTGATCTCAGGCGTTGCCGCTGGGGGGGGGGAGGGGAACCGGTTTGGTTTATTAAACAAGTTTCAACAGGTTTATTTATTAATTACTATTTGCGACAGTAATTAAGAGTGACCTAGCTGGTCACACAAGGACTTAAAGTTTTCCTTGATGTGTAAATTGCAGTGTGAACAAGCAATAGCTGGTAACTTTAAAAGTGATTAAAATTCTTCAAATTTAATAGGCCTAGTTAATATTTAAGTGGGGTGAGACCGTTTGAATGCATGCAAATTGGTCAGCTCCTTTAATTTAGCTAGTTACTCAGTCTAGTCTTTTTCCTGTTGCTCGGTGCAACAAAGGCTGAACTGATTTCTGGAATTTAAGAATTTAGAATTTGTGAGCATTTCCTTACGCACTTGATTTAATAAAGTTAAGTTGAGTTTAAACGCCGACGCATCCGATTCCTGCTATTACAGTAACCATGGCGCCGACTATTCCAAGTAGGAAGCTTGAGGAATTTGACTCAAGTCTTGAAACTTGGCCAGTGTACTTTGAGCGTGTCGAATTACATTTTTCTGCGTACGAAGTGCCTGACGACAAACAAGTAGTTTTATTGATAACAAGTATTGGTGCAAAAACGTTCGGGTTGCTCCGCAACTTGTGCACACCCAGTGCACCTAAAACTAAACTCTTATTGAGATAAACACTCTATTGACAGGTTGCCTTAGTCCTACTCCAAATTATCTTTGTGAACGAGTAACATTTCAAAGGAGGGGGCAGCTTGGCTTCGGGTGAGTCGATCTCGGATTATATTACAGAGTTAAAGCGGCTCACCCTCCACTGTAAGTAGGGTTCGAAAGATGGAACCAAGCTGGAGACAATGCTGAGAGATCGTTTTGTTGCCGGGATTTTTAATCCCGAAATACTGAAGGCTCTTTTGGCGCTGGATCTAGCTACGGTGACATTTGACTCTGCTTGTAAGTTTGCGCTCTCTCAAGAACTCGCAGAAAAGAATGTAACTCAGTTTCAGGGGTCGTCAACACATTCAGTACAAAATAAACGTCCTTTTAAAGGTAAAGGTAAAAGGTTTAACAACAATGCTATTACGTGCTTCTGTTGTGGTCGAGAAAATCACATGAAAGCAGTTTGCAGGTATAGAAAGCATAAGTGCTCAGCCTGTGGGAATATGGGACATTTAGGTCGCGTCTGCAGGTCTAGCAAGCCTGCAGAAACCCCACTTTCTCATAAACCTCAAAAGGTACAGACTGCTGGTAAAAAGAAATATCATAAATATTTAAGTAAAAAAGCACATCATGTTGAGGAGTCGTCTAATTCCGACTCGGACTGTTCTGAATGCAGTGATGGTGAGGAGAGCCCTGACTCTGATGAAATTTATTCGGTCACTACAGATGTGCTCAGTGCAAAATAGGTGGTTCATTGCCAGTTAAATGGACATGAACTTCCATTTGAAGTTGATTCTGGATCAGACTCAACCTTGATTCCAGCTAGTTGGCTAACACATTATTTCAGTGATCTCAAGCTTATACCGACAAGAATTACTCTGAAGGCCTATGGCGGCGCCATTTTTAAGCCATTAGGTGCTATTAAGCTGAACGTTGTATACAACGGGAAAACTGAAGCTTTGTTTGCAGTGGTAAGCCCTGGCGAACAACCAGCCTTGTTGGGGCATAGCTGGATGCATAGGTTTCGTTTGGACGTCAATCAATTTTATGCTGAGCCAGTACATGATTTGGAATTTTCAGAGGATTTAACGGAAGATATTAATTTTATCTCTGATGAGGAGGTATTTAAACATTTTCCGAAGCTATTTTCACCAGGCTTAGGGAAACTTAAGGACTTTAAAGCAAAGATTAAACTCAAACCGGATGCAGTTCCTAAATATTGCAAGGCTCGACCTGTACCCTTGGCAGTCTGGGGGAAAGTCGATGCGGAAATCGACCGTTTGGTCCGGGAGGGTGTCCTAAAGCCAGTGGATTGTTGTGCCTGGGCAACCCGCATAGTGCTTGTGTTCAAGCCGAATGGTGACGTTCGTATTGTAGGGGATTATTCGGGCACAGTCAATCCACAACTGGATATAGAATATCATCCCGTGCCGAGAGCGGAAGATTTATTTTCGAAAGTAGCAGGTTGTGACACATGTTCGATTATCGATCTTTCGGATGCTTTCCTGCAAGTAGAATTAGATGACGAGGCTAAAGCACCGTTGACAATTAATACGTGCAAAGGCCTATTTCAGTTTCAGAAACTCCCGTTTGGGTTAGCTAGTTCTCCTGGATTTCTTCCAAAAGCGAATGGAATATGGACTTACGGAGATACCAAGGGCTGATACCAAGGGCTGTGGACGATATTCTGGCCGCTGGGAAGGGAAAGGAACACGATGTAACTTTGTTCCAAGTCTTAGAAGCTTTGCAGGAAAGCGGGTTGAAACTTAAGAAAGCAAAATGCCAACTCTCTAGAAGTAAGATTAAATATCTGGGATTTCAATTGGATCGAAATGGTGTTTCTAATTTGCCTGAAGTTTTGGACGTTTTTAAGCTCCCACCAAAACCTGGTAACATTCAAGAATTAAAGTCATATTTAGGCTTTATGAACCAATATGGCAAATTTGTTCCATATCTGGCGACCATATTGGCTCCATTAAACCAATTATTGTCTCCAAAGAACACCTGGAAATGGAGTAGTGAGTGTTCAAGTGCAGTCCAAAAAGCTAAGGCAGTGTTTCTAAATTCTAAAATGCTGGTGCACTATTACCCAAAGTTACCTATTAAGCTCGTTTGTGATGCGAGTCCCGTAGGGGTAGGAGCGTCGATCGTTCATACATTTCCAAACGGCGCGGATAGGCCTATCGCTTTTGTTTCTCGGTCTTTGAGTAAGGCAGAACGTTCCTATGCTCATTTCGACCGGGAGGCACTTTCGATAGTGTTCGGGGTCAAACGCTTCCATCAGTATTTGTCTGGAAGAAGGTTCATTTTGCAGACTGATCAACAGGCTTTGCTTTGAGTGTTCGGGAGCAAGGTGTCTATCCCAGCCATGGCCGCCGCACGTATTCAGCAGTGAGCCCTCTTTCTAAACGGGTATGACTTCGAGCTTCAGTACATCCCAGGCAGACTTAATTTGACAGCCGATTTCTTATCGAGAATGCCAACGCCTTATGAACCCCTGTCCAAGGAAGCGAATCCTAGTTGGAGGGTGATGAATTTACAAACAATCGAAACACTTCCCATTTTGGCTGACCAACTTAAGCGATTAACGCTTAAAGATAAATTGCTGGCAACAGTTTATCGTTATACAGTCGACGGTTGGCCGGACAAAATTGAAAGTGCAGAATTAAAACCCTATTTTAATCGTAGGACTGAGTTATCTGTTGATGGTAACGCCTTGTTTTGGGGATATCGTTTAATAATTCCTGAAGTTTTGCGTCCACAAGTGCTTGAGGAGCTCCATCTAGGCCATTGCGGCATAGTTAGGATAAAAGCTCTTGCTCACTCGCGTGTTTGGTGGCCGCAAATTGATAGTGCACTAGAGAAACTGGTAAATAAATGCATGCCATGTCAAGTTGACCGTGATGTTATTGCTACGCCTAAAAAGCATGTGTGGGTGAGGCTTGCGAAGCCGTGGTCTCGCATACACCTGGATTTTTGTGGCCCATTTTTTGGTAAAATGTATATGGTTATTATTGATGCCCATTCGAAGTTCCCCTTCGTGTACGAAATGAAAGCAACTACTAGTGTAGCTGTCATTCACATTTTACGCGATTTATTCGCTACATATGGCTACACCAAAGTACTTGTCAGTGATAATGGCCCGCAGCTAACTAGTTCTGAATTTGAGAATTATTTGCTAGAATGTGGCATACGGCATGTCACGTCAGTCCCTTACATGCCAATGCAAAACGGGGCAGCAGAAAACCTAGTACGTAGTTTAAAACGAAGTATGAAGGTTAGCATAACGCAAGGTCTAACTTCTGAAGTAGCGCTAACAAATTTCCTCATACTAATTTCCTCGTAATATTCCACACTGTACTACTGGTGTAACTCCAAGCATAGCGTTTCTGCAAAGAAATATAAGAACTAGGTTAAGTCTAATGGTACCAAGTACTGCGGACAAATGTGCACTACGCCAAGAACGACAACTACTGCGAATAAAGCTGAGCTTATTTATAATGTGGGCGATATGGTGTTTTGTACTGACAGCCGACCGAATTCTCAACAAGTGGGTGCCGGCGCAAGTTGCGAAATGCATTTCTCGGAATGAATACCAAGTAGCTACGAAAGATGGACTTTGTTGGAGAAAGTTGAGCTGTCAGCTGCGAATACGTGAGGCTGATACAGCCGAAGTCGAGAACTTTTCATCTACCTCGAATATGCAGAATTGGCAAGGTAGTCCGATTTATGAGGCGCATGGTCGCGAGGTTGAGACGAGCGTTCCGCGACCCTCGAGGCGCCGAAGTTTACCTACCGTTCCAATGTTTTCTCCACAACGTATGTCTAATGGTGCTTCGACTTTTCCTCTGACTGCCAAGGGTACAGGTCGAGCCTTGCAGTATTTAGTATTTGCATCCGGTTTGAGTTTAATCTTTGCTTTAAAGTCCTTAAGTTTCCCTAAGCCTGGTGAAAATAGCTTTGGAAAACGTTTAAATACCTCCTCATCAGAGATAAAATTAATATCTTCCGTTAAATCCTCTGAAAATTCCGAATCATGTACTGGCTCAGCATAAAATTGATTGACGTCCAAACAAAACCTATGCATTCAGCTATGCCCCAACAAGGCTGGTTCGCCAGGGCTTACCACTGCAAACAAAACTTCAGTTTTCCCGTTGTATACAACGTTCAGCTTAATAGCACCTAATGGCTTAAAAATGGCGCCGCAATAGGCCTTCAGAGTAATTCTTGTTGGCATAAGCTTGAGATCACTGAAATAATGTGTTAGTCAGATGGTAACCAGTTGGATTTTCAACCACTTCTTACTCCACCTAGAGCTTCACCGCCGAAGCTGGCTGTGATTCCCGAAGATTTGTGTGATCCTGTTGTGATTGCTCCTGTGCCAGTAGCGACATCTTCGTTGGCCGGGGCTTCGGGTTCTAAGTCAAAAGCTAGAAAGTCTCATCGACTTATCAAAAAACCGGAGAAACTGAATATCTGAACTGTTTTGGGTACGAAACCACTGTGTTTTGGTCCGAAACCTCTTGGTGTGATGTTGGGCAGCCAACTTGTAATATATATATTTTTCTTGTGTTTGCATGTTTTTTTTCTGTTGCTGTGTGCTGTTGGTGAAAAGAAAAGAAATGAAATCTTTATGGTTTCAATAACTTAAGTAAAAAAGGCTTAAATTTTACAAAAAGATGTGAAAGCACAGTTGTGATCGCTATTTTTGGGTGATTACAAGAATTTTGGTATTGAAAGAAAAAAAAAACTTGGTTGGTTAAGACATTAATTTGGAACGTTAATTTGAAAATAAGAAGGGGGGAATAGTAGAAACAATTTAGGGATATAACTTTACTAATTGCTAAATAACAACACAGTGTGAATAGTGTACATAGTGTACATAGTAGGAATTTGGAATTGTGTATATATAAAAGTGTTGTTAAAGTTTAGTAGGGGAGGTTGTAGTGTCTGGTTACAGGCACTACTATTCAGTGTAGTTAGTTTTATTAACACACAAGTTCGCTGTGTGTATCATCTGTGTACGATACAAGGTAATAAATAGGGATGCACTGCCCTCACGCGGTAGCTGCTCTCACGTTAACCAAGCTTGAGTTGGGTCTCACTTGGAACCGAACCCGGTTCACCACAAAAAGAATGCCAACTGAGATACTATCTCTATTTTGCTTAAACCACTTTCCGGCTGCACGAACGTGTTGGTGTATTTACATTTTAATTTAAAACTTTTTGTGATAACAGTGTGAAAACTTAAATTTTGTACTTACAACCAAATGTAGGCTACTTACAATTGGTTTTAAAGCTAATAAAAATGTGTGAAGAAAAGCTATATAAAACTAATCGCAAAACAGATGCTACGATTTACGTCTGAAAACTATGGTCTACCGACTGTCCGTACTGCCGAACATAACTCCGTCGCTTAGGAACGTCCTCGGCAATGTTGCTTTTTAGTCTCAATTCTGGCCTCGCTCTCTCCGCCCCCCCCCATGCCTTCTAGAATAGAAGTGCCCCGGAATTGTACTCGTGCTCTTGTCGATTGTGGCATGATGTGACGATCCTAGGTATATCCTAGCAAAATTGTCCCTCTCCATACAGAAATAACCTTAGCAGTTGAAGAGAACGTTAATTCTACAAGTTCCATTTCCTTTTCCTTTATTTGTGGCTTTTCATTTTTAACTGGCTCATGGCAAATAGAATAAGCTGTTTTTTTTTAATTGTGTGCAGGTCCACAAATTTGCATTCCCAGAAGAAAAAAAATTCGGAGGGGGGGACGCCGTCAGTGTGACATACTTTTTCAGGGGGTATGAGCAGGTGTGACAAAATGTGACATGGGGGAGGGAGGTGGTAAAAATTGGCCAAAAAAAGCGTGACATACTTTATGAATGGTCCCCAAGGCTGATGGGTCCGTGATTGGAATGTCAGAATGAGCAGTAGACATATCGAAGGGCAGAGGATGCATCTCCTGCGGAGACGTCCTTCAAGGCTTCAATTGTGGTCTGGGGTCTGGTTGCTTGCTCTAACATTGCGGTAGACAGAAAACCATAGTCGGACGAAAAAGGCTAGACAAAAGCTATATGGCATGAATGATTTCTAACACTGTCTCGCATTGGGATGAAGGGAGGTATGATGCTGCTGCGGTGATGGTGAACAACTTAAGGCAGTTTGTTTAGGTGACAGTGGTGATGGCATGACGTGTTTACCAGAGAAAACTCCTGAAACACCCGGGAGACACATGCAAGGTGGCAATCATGATGCTTCGTTGCATCTGCCGGAGTTTTCTGTTCAAGCATTGTTGTGTTTGCTTTCAGCAATGTGGGACGATGTGAGGGTGTGGGATCCTGCGGGCCCAAATGATGATTGATGTGTTTGCCAGGTTGCGGGGCAACCACAAGTGAGCGAAGGCTGCCTGAAGGTTTTGCTTTTTTTTTTGAGTTTGCCTGCTACTTTGCATGCTATTTGCTTGCTTGCTTGCTAGTTTGCTTGCATGCTTGTTTGCCTGCTTGTTTTGCTTGCACAGATGCTTGCTGCTTTATTGCTTGCTAGGTTGCTAGCTTGCTTGTTTGCGTGTTTGCTTGACCCCTGTCTTGTATTCAGGGCAGGATCTGTTGATTGATTGACTGCTTGAGTCTCGTTCGATGTCGGGATTAACCGAAAACGAAAGAAGTGAATGGCTGACTTGGTGAAATGAAGAATCGACAAGTCGAATGGTGACAGAGAAGGAGTTGAATGGTGGCAAGTCCCACTCCTTTCTTTCGTGCTGAGGACCCATGTGTAGACTTGTGCTTGAGCTTGGAGTGGGTGTCTTTCACTGCTCAAAGTTCATGTTCGAGTGCTGTTAAACCCAACAAGGACGTTGACGTGGCGGTGACAGGGGCTCGAGTGTCTTCCGTGCTGCCAAAGGCCGGGAAGGAACAGGATCAGTCGATTCATTGGCAGTGTTGAGTGTCGTTCATTATCGGAATTAGCCGAAACGAAAGAAGAGAGCCCAAGAGTGCTGTACAGAGGTCTTGTTTGAGTGGCGCCTAGCTGCTAATCTGACCGAGAAGACCGCATGGCAGTGACAGGGGCTGCTGCGATGTCTTTTGTACTAGAGTTGCAGGCGTGGTCGCCCGGACGGGCTCTTATTTTGACGAAAGAAGCCTACTTCAACATGTGGTGAGCTATCAGGTAAACGGGGCCGATGGTGACTTAGTTGAAGGCCGGCCGGTTCCACGAAAGAGGCTTGAATTCCATAAGGCGGGTGTCGAAAGAAGAGCGAAATGCGATCGAGGCAGGAGGTGTCTTTCGTGCCGGAGTAGTCTTCAGTTGTGGAGACAGCGAAGTGACGACGGAAGAACTTTGTAGTGTGCAGAGTGTAGATCAATCCCAGGAGTCAAGGGGGAAGGAGCCATGGAGACTTGTCTACTTCTGTGACGAGACGACTAAGTTCGCAATGTGATGTGAGCATGGGCAGTCGGCAGTTGTTCTTGTTGTGATGGAAGAAGATTGCTTTAGTATGCGATGGAGGTAGAAGGCGTGTTTTGTGCTGGAGCATTCGGGTTGGAGGCCAGTGGCAATGGAGCCGTGGGGCCAACAAAAACGGCAGGCAGATTTAGTGATGTCGTGTCTGTTGCAATGGTGACCTTCAAGGGGCCGAAGGCGAGCACTCTTCACGGATGACGAAATGCGACAGCAGATTTGCAGATGATAATAAACAGACGGACCCAGTTGAAAAGGTTATAATTATGCCACTCACTGGGAGAGATGTGGATCGACCCTGGGAGACAACAGGGAGGGAGTCACGATGTTTTGATCCTTTAAAACGGTGTCTGTCCATTCAGCCAACGAATCTAGGTGTAGTGATGAATTGCAGTTTCCGTCGAAGAGTCGGCTCTGCAATCAGTGAAAAGGAGGACACTGGGTGGAGACCAGAAAGGGTGGCACGATTTCGTTGTTAATCAGCCACGATGTCTTGCTTTTTTCTAGTAATGGTGACTGTTCGCTCAGTCACCGAATTCAGGTGTGGTCCAGGTGTGGTGGTGTGGTCCAACGGCAGTGTCCAATGAGATCTTGTGACGATGTCTTCGCAAATAAGTGAGGCGGCCATATGAGTGGAGGTAGCCAGAAAAACTTGCATCTTCTCCATGACATGTTGATGAGAAGGATCAGTGGTTGTGTCTCTCTCTTTACCTTTTCCACGTTTGCTTGTTTCAAGCCAATTCGGACGATGCGAGGCTTTGGTTGCCTTTGCTGAGTCTTTGGGGGGGGGTGATCATAGGGCCACTCACTGTTGCAATCTGGTGAAGATCGGAGGAAGGAAAAAAACCAAGCGGGACTTGCATGCTTCCCAGTTTTCCAACTTCTGCAAACAAAATTTGTTGTTGTTGGTTTTTTATATGTATTTTCATTTTTGCATCATTTTAAATGCCCATTAGAAAACTATTCCTTCCATTGAGTTTATAAATTCAGTGCAGTTCGATAAAAACCAAAGCAGCAAGGGAGATGGTTGTATCCAGTGGCATCAATACGCCTAAAATCGTATGGAAAGAGAGGAGCGCGGTGACAGGTAAAAGCTAGCTTCCATTCAAGGAGATGTCATTCGTGCCAGTGTGGCAGCCGCGAAAGAAACTGGGATTCAAGATGTCGGCGACGAAAATAGTTTACATCAGTTCAGGGAACCGTCTTTCGTGCCAGGCGTGGTCTCACGAAAAGGGCTTGAAAAACAGAGGCGGGCAATGAAAAGGAGTTTGCTTCAGTCCAGGCTTGAAGGTGTCTTTTGAGCCGGGCATGGTACATTACCACGAAAACGGCCAAATGGGCTGAGATGGCTCATGATAAGGTGGCTGAGCCCAGGTGGACATTGACGAATGGGCCACGTTGAGGTCTTTCGTGATTAGTTTGTCATAATGACAGTGGTCACGAAAGAGGTCTGGCAGCCTGGAACGGCTTTAGATAAGGTGGCCAAGCTCGGGTTGCGACGAAAAGGAACAGCAGCAACAGTGTTAAGTGGCCCTTGATCAGCTTGTCCTCGAGGGTCAGCCCCCGTACAGAATCAGTGCGACGCACAACGATACGTTGCGGACAGTTGAAGGCCGTCGTGGAGACATTTTGGCCAAATTTCTGCCGTTGCGTCAATTTTTGACCGATTTTGACATTCCAAAATATCACTTTAATCGTCTCGACGAGACCTTTCCATTGGTGGAATAAACAGTTCCATAGGGTAAAGCTTAATAAAAACTTATTAACATGTGGGTAACCATATGATAAAAATACATTCACTGCAGACCATCTTTTCCCCGACAATTGGTGTCGCAGGCGGCGGCCAGCTGCCTCGTTCTGACGTCACCAACCTTGTTCGGCCGCCCGTAAGTGCGTACTCCAACACCAGTCACCATGGTCACCGGCAACGACGTCCTTAAATTAAACTCCAATTGCAGGCAAGAAGGACTGTTTTTTACGCAATGTTCTTACGCAATGTTAATGCTTATGTCAGAAAGTGAACGCAGTTTGTGTTTGAAATGTTTAATGTTCATGTGTGTGTTCGTGTGCGTGTATATGTTTGTATGTGTGTGCTTAATTTGTGTATTATACAGGTTTTTTTCTAATATTTGTCTGTATTTGTTTTATATTTTAAGTCTGTTTCGTGTGAGTGGCTACATCTGTATTTTGTGTGCATTTATTTTATGAAACAAGCAGACTCATAGTAAAGGCAGTGTTTTATTGTCTGTGTGTTTGAGGATTTCTGTTTTAGTTCGTGTGAACAATTACGTGTTCATTTTACTGTTTATTTTTAATCTTTTCATTTTTTAGGCGTTTTGCTGTTTATGGCGTCTGTTCTGTATGTGTTTGTCGGTTTAGGTTTTTGTTCTGTCACATATGCATGTATATCACGCAGTTAACTGATATCAGCGTTAGCAGTTCGTTGAAAAAATTCCCTTTGAACATACGGAACCGGATCACAAAGTCGTCTTCAACATATAATGCTATAATGCAGTCCCTATGTACGCCCGTTCCAGTCGTGTTTTCTGTTTGTCCTGACGTAAATGGTGGACGTCGCGAACAATTGGCAACTCATTCATACTTGTAACACACTCAAGGGTGATACTTGCCACCCAATGTTTTCGCGGAAGATGAGGGCGAGTGGAGGGCCAACTTGGCCAAGTACGATTTCTGAAATCGCGGTAGGCCCTTAAACTGGACCTTACTCAGAGTTGACCCTCAAGTGCGTTTTCTGAATACGGCTGTAAGCATCGAAATTTGTGTTTTAACATGTGAGACCGAAGTCAAGCCTTACAAGTAAGGCTACCGCCTTTACTAATGTTGAATATTTAAAAAATTGAATAGTGTTAGTCTTTCTCAAAATGCATTTTCTGTCGTGTTTGCGAACTGTTAAAACTGAAGAGTTTTAGTCTTTCTGAAAATACATTTGGTTTGCGAATTGATTTGTAAATTGAATGGGAAGAACCAGAATAAATTTATGTTCATTTGAATAACTAAAGTCCTTTTTGACGTGCACTTCTGTTGACAGACTTTAAACAAACGATGAAAAAACCTTGTGTGGCTTAAAGGTCCTTCACGTTATTTTATTATTATTATATCTAGCAGTCGTACCCGGCTTCGCCCGGGGTTTTGTTTCGCCTGTGGCTGTTTCCCAGTTTTCGTTCGGTGTTGTCTGAACGTTCACTGCAGCAGGTAATTTTTCTTCCTGTCATACTTCCCCTTTCCACTGTGCAGCATTATCTTTCCACTACCTTACACTATTTTTCCACTGTGTTAGAGCCATTGTTACTTTTGGCAGATAAAATAGTGCTGCGTGCCGCAATGTGCTCTTTTTATCGTTCTCCCTCCTCTCGTAGCACTTATGTCCCTTAGACAGTGTAAGATGAAGGTGTTATACGATTGTTCCAGGAACAAGCAGCCACTATAGCCATAGCCACTATAGCCACTATAGCCACTATAGCCACTTGGTAAATTAAGTCTAAGTGATTAGGCCCTAGTTCATATGCTCTGCCCCACACACGGGCATTCCCCGTTCAGCCCCCCCCCCCCCGCGCACCTCTCCCAGTTTATCGCTTTGGTTTGAGCAATCCGTTTCGCGTGAAAAATAACTGTCCTTTGAGCATGCGTCATTTATGACTTGCTGATATGATATTCGCAGAGCAAATTGTTAGTCGAGGCTACAATGTGGCAATTTTTACTTTTCAAAGCCATAAAGTCTGTCCTTCGTGCATGACGTCATTTAACACCTGCCGCTTAGATGACCGCGCAGAAGAAATTGTTAATCGAGGCAACAATATGACAATTTCAACTTTTCAAGGTAACGACGTATCAGATTCACCTCTGGCCAAAGAATTGAAACGCACTCCCGTTTTCGCCAAAGAACTGAAACGCTCTCCCGTTTTTATTGTAGGGGTTGCTGCTTCGGGGGTCTTTGTCTTCGTTTTTACTATGATACTTTGCCTTATAATGAAAGAAGATGCTCCTAATGAACCAGTTCAAACCAAACTACGGCTGCTTCCAAATAAAATTACAAGGTAAAAAATCCCAGAAGGGGTTACCTCGCTCAATAAAAAACAACTTCTTAAACAGTGTTGAACACTTCATTTTTCTACTGTTTTTCTGGAAATTCACGTACACTCACGAACTCTAGCAAGCACTGCCTGCCGGCCGTACTAATGACCCTTGTTCGACTTTAACTGTGCTTGCCCTGTTTGTAGAAGAACCAAGTATAAGCAATAATAACACAGTGTGGCAGCAGAGCACGTGTTGTGCCTTTGGGCACCAGAGCACCCTTTTTAATTGTTGTCGAATGGAATTATGAATAGCTTTATGCAGGCAGACAGGCAGTGATCTCATTTTGTTGGTGTTGGGTTATGTATCATTAACAAAGAGACAGAGAAAGGAATAATTGTTAAAAATTATCATATTATTACTACAGAAACAAATAACAATGACAATTGATGCGAAACGTACTTGAGAAACTGCTTTCATTGTTTATTTGAATTTACTTTAAATTAATGTTCAGAAAATGTCAACATCTGCTGAGCTCTTCCACTAATTTTTTCTCTTTTTGTGTATATATTATGCTACAAAACCATGGCAAACATCAAAATACTTAATTAAGCCGTCTCTTAGTTATCTCGGTAAATACCTATCATAAGCCACACAGACTGGAAAATAGGTTTCTAGTATTTAAAGTTTTAACTGAAAAATTTCTGATATGCTTTCACCTTTTCAGGACAATGAATCGTACACACTCCTCGTGGCCTATATTGCAAGGGACAAGTGAGCGTTCTTCAGGGTAAGGGATGACTGCAAGACGATTTGGTAGCAATATTTAAATCACTAGCTTTTTAAAGAAAATTGAAGACGATGGCCAATTCCCATCCCTTGCTTACGTTATTTTTTGCTCTATTAATCACTTCCAATTCCTTTGAATTTCATCAAGTCTATTTTGCGGGAAAATGTCCCAAATTGCCTCCGTCTCCCGACTTCAGTGAATCCAAGGTAAGTGTGGCACTTAACATTAAGTTTTGTGATTTCTGACTGATTGGCTTTTTGCATAAAAAAAAATGCATCATTGGCGATGGTAGGGCAAAAGAAAATTTTCTTCAATTCCGGTAGTCAAAAATAAGTTTTTTTTTGCAACGAATTTTTAGGATTATGCTCTTCTATTGCATTCGAAGTAAACAGTTTTTAACGTGAAGTAGGCTTCAACAGAGGTGTGGAAATTATAGCGGGTTAAAAGGTTTGGTTTATTTTTCGAAATTTAAATAGTAGTTTAAGTGGTCATCATGTTTTTTTTAAGTGGTCTTCATGTTGGTTAAGTATAGTTCTAAAACCTTTACATAAAAATAGAACGAATTTTTAATTTTTATGAATAATTTGTTATTTTAATTTTTTGGCGTAAAACTGCACTTGTTTATGCTCATCATGGTCGAATCTGTGTTTTAGTCCGGTGTATTTTCTACTCGTTCGTCACTGACTTAGTGTCGGTTCTGTATTTTTTTATAGTGTTAACTTAATAAATAGTAATTAATCAATCTGTGTAATGCGCAACAGTAAACTCTGTTTTTATGTATAAAATTTGATACAAAGTTGTCTTAATTTACGGGCATAAATTGAGGTTTTCTGGAAACTTGTTAGTATTACAATTTTTATTAATGTTTTAAAGCAGAACAAAACAAATGAAAAAAAAATGAAAACCTCATACAAAATTTGTGTAAATTAGAATTTAAAATCAGAATATAAAATTAAAACTCATTGTTGAGCAGAGTTAGTTTCAAAATTAGGTTTAATAGTGCTTAATTTCATAAACGAAACTTAAGCTAACGTATTTTACGGATTAGGAGATGTGTTCCTGCTATTCCATGTTCCCGTTATCCGATGCAATATTGTGCAGCATCAGCATCAAAATTGGCATATTTTAAGTTGATCCCGATCTGATGTTATTTATTATATGGCCCCATACCGACAGACAGACTGACAGACTTATAGACATATAGAGAACGTGAAAGTCGAGTAATAGGCCTACTCTGCAATACTATTTGTTGAAACTGGTGTTTTTTCCCTTTCTGTGCAGACTCTTGGCGTTTTAAGTACAAATTTTGGGAACGTTACGGTAATTTTTTTGTCATTTTCCTTACATTTCTTTTATGTTGGTTAGCGTGGGTCATCTTGGTTTTGTTCATATTTTAAGCCGGCTTGTGTTCACCAGGATAACGCTACTATTTTTTTTACTGAGTGAGTTAGAGCTCGCTGTGCTGTAAATTGTGATTTCTCTTATTTTACTTTTTCAGCACACCTTAGATTTGTTGGACTATTTCTTACGGGGGGGGGCACGAACTTCGACTCAACCAAATGACTCATGCTGATTGTAGTATTAAGAATTTCTAACTTGTCCTTCTCCGTCCCGAGACTACCTGAGCAGATAAAAAGGACGTTAATCCTTTTTTCCCTCTCTTTATGATATAGTCTCTTCCTGAAGTATTGTGGCCAAGGGCATTAAAAATTAATAAAGTGGATATCAGGAGTGGAACCAAAAATGATCGATGACCTAAGCCAGGGTTTGAAAAAAAAGCAAGATTGCTGCTTTTGCACTAATTTTACATTAATAATTCATAAATATTACCAGACAGAATTGTTAGTCTTATGCTCACACATAATTTCAAATACTAGCTGTTCCCAGCGTAGCATGCGTCGGTAGGAAGCCATGCTGTCACTCTACCCCGTTTGTTGCCTGTCGCAATAGCGTTTGGATTGGTTGTCGTGATGATGGCCCATCGAGTGTACGCAATCGACAATACGCTTCAGATTGCGGATCGCTCGCCCTTTTTCACTGCTGCCGTAAAAAGAATGAACTTTTACACACTTTTTCATTGCTACCATGCAAAGAACGAACATGCTCGCCTTTTTTCGTCGCATTCGCTTCAGTTCTCGCGTTTGGTTGGCTATCATAATGATCGCCTATGTCCAAAAGCATCGTGATTGGCTATGCCATGGCATAAGCAAAATCTAGACACAAGCTAGTGTATCGCTACCAAGTAGATAAGATCATTATTTTTACGAGTTTTATTGTTGTCAGATGCATTGTCGTTTAAAATGGTAAAAAAGCAGGTGCGTGCTTCGGGCCGAGGCCCCGGAA
This sequence comes from Lithobius niger, assembly GCA_023313725.1. Taxonomy (NCBI): domain Eukaryota; kingdom Metazoa; phylum Arthropoda; class Chilopoda; order Lithobiomorpha; family Lithobiidae; genus Lithobius; species Lithobius niger. Next base: position 32,706 of record JAHWFP010235609.1, read on the forward strand.
TAAACGATTCATTCATTGTAAAAAAGCGGCTGACTGGCGACTGTGTCACTTAACTGTAACTGTAACTGTAGGTCATCATCATGCTACTTCCAAACGAGATACGATACGGCAAAAAATTAAATTAGAAAGTTGGACGCAAGGAGACAATACGACAACATACGGAAACGACGTGGCACCTGTTTAGTGTATCTCGAATTACTATTGCATTACTATCGCTTGCTTTTATACTCTCTTCTCCTCCAAAGTATTTAGCTCCTTTTTTTATTTACTGAAGAACTGAATATATTTACGACATTCTGCCTCCCCGATTACGTGTCTTTCCGTCCATGTTGTCAGTCTCCTCCGGAAGCTTCACTTATTTTATTTAAGAACTTGTAAGGTAATTAACTCGTTCCGATTAATTTTAGGCTAATCAAATCATTTGATATGACCTTTAATAACAAGATGGCACTCATTAAGGTGGGTTACATTTGTTTCAAGTAATTGTTCTTCATTTATCGAGGTAACGGGGGGGGGGGGGGGTTACCAAGCGATAAAAATGCAACAAATGTTGCGCATGCAGCGATTGTTGCGTCGACAACTGCGAAACAATTGATCTAAGCACTGGAAGTCCCCATCGAAACAAAGTATGGACGCCACCATTACATGCTGATATACAGGAGCGGAGCGAGATATTACATGTGTGGAGGGGAAGGGCAGTTTCCCCGAGGTATGAGGGACAGACGCACCTACATTGTTGAACCTCGCTCCTTTTCCTCCCGACTCTGTCCCTACTTCCCCCTCCCTCCCTCCTATACTTTTTCCAATCCACCCTACTTCCCTCCTTACTCCTGCCACCCTCCCTCCTTTTCCGTATTTGTACAGAATCGTCGACAATTTTTTAACCCGGATCGTTTCATTTTTATTCTCAATTACAAGTTCATTTTTCGTTAATGGATAATGCGGTTGCATGTTTCTCGTAAACCTAAATGTTTGATTTTCAAAAATGTTACATTTTTTGTTTGTTTTTACAGCTAATTATTCAATGTGCATGGAGTATGTGACATTTTTTGCTTTGTAGGCTCCATTAGATGCATAAATAATTATTCCACATGCGTCCCCTCTCATCGTCGTGGGGCAGATAACCCAGTTTATGTTCGTGCTCCCTAAATGCCGGAACAAAACACTAAACGGGGATTTAACAATTGTATTACAATAAATAATTTGATAGCTGTACAAATTAGAAATCTATGGCCTGATTTAAAAGCATAATAAGTGCCACGTCGTGTAAAGTTGCCTTCTCTTGCTTGCTGACTTGACCGTAGTTACCTAATGGCTGTAATTAGGGCTAATTATGGTATTCTACTCGAAAGATGAAGGAAACATTGGCCAACTTTGGAATGCCGGGTTTTTGGTTACAGTTCCACGTGCGAGACACGTGCGTTCCTTTTTACCGAAAGTGTTTCCATATTTTGTGGCGGGAACAAGCCCTTATAATGAAGATGGTTTGACGCGAAAAGAGGTCTTTCCCAACAAGAACGCAACAAAGACAGAACTCTATGCACGAACTGTCTTGTTGGACAATTTCTCGATACATGTGTGGATTATTAAATGTTTATTTTTGTAAATTGCGTTATGTCTAAGGAGGAAGTAAAGAAGTTTGAATTTAACAAGTCTGCAGTGAACCCTTGAAATTACAGTCGTCACCTTTCCCCAAGTTATATACAACTTGCGAGCTTGGCATAACGAGAAACGTAAATGACTGACCAATAATTACAATCATATCAAAAACCAAAACTGGTAAAAGGGAACGCCAAGTTTCGAATGGTTCGGCCCTTCAAAGGAGTGATATCAACACACCAAAACATTCGCCAAGTTAATCGCACCGCTTAATAATTCGAAGGTTAAATGAAAACTAGAACATTGCTACTTTCGGTAGCAATGTTCAAGTTTTCATTTAACGTCCAAAGTATTATTCGGTGCGACTAAGTTGGCGAATGTTTTGGTGTGTTGATATCACTCCTTTGAAGGGCCGAACCATCCGAAACTTCGCGGTCCCTTTTACCAGTTTTGGTTTTTGATATGATATCACTCCTTTTTTTTTAATTGTGTATTGACTCAACTCCACTACCGTGCAGATGAGTAATAAAGTGCCACGTCAACAAGAAATTGGTTTTCAACAATTTGCAACTACCTTTTGCCTATAGGCCGAACCATTCTCAACTTAGTCATCTCTTCATTGGCTTTTGGTTTGGTTTTAATTTTGTTGTAATTTGTTGTATTTAGTTAGTTTTGGTGTGTTGATATCACTCCTTTGAAGGGCCGAACCACTCTCAACTTGGTGGCCTCCTTACCAGTTTTTGGCTTTGTTTATTTTGCTTTGTTTTTGCCCTTGGTTTATTTTTCGTGAATTGGACGTGAATACAATTTATTTGCAACGTTGTTTAGATTTATCGTGATACACTAGTGTGTGCCTAGGCACGCACGTCAGTATACACGTTCTCATTGTCGGAACTTTAACCGTCCAATAAGAGACGATGCCGGCAATCCTAACAATGGTTATAACAATATTTTCGTACTTACGCGCCCTCCCACGCCATCCCTGTTACGTCCCCAGGCCCCAAACCATAAAAGGTACGCAGTTCGTATTGTACTGCACCCATTCGTCCAATTTCATAGCTGGAAGCCTTCCCGTTATCTCGGAGTCGATGAATAATCACCCTATGGCATTTAACATGGGGATGACCGGACTAGAGCTAGGTAGTAACACATTTTCAACGTTATTGAGTGGTAGATCTTGCATTGAAAGCAGCGTAGCTGGCATTCAAACACGAGTTAATTTTTGTCAGGTGGGTCATTGCTCTCGATTTCAACACAATTTAAGCTTTTGTACCGCATTATTATTTTTCCTCAAGGACCTGAAATGTGCCCAACTATGCTTCAAGATATAAGACACTGACGCAATGGCGTCGCGCTACTATGGTTTACAACCTCGACAATTGAATTGATGTGATGTTTGTTGTCTAACTTGGCGCGACCTAGACACACGCTATTAACGACAAAATAAACATGATTCAACAAAGGGAGTTAATACTGCAAAACAGCAGCTGTGTTGGCTTTACAATTAACGCACAACAAAAACCACTTCTAACAATTGGTTTTTAACAATTGGCTTTTAACAATTCGTTGCTATCACTTTCCGATGAATTTACATCACTTAAAATCGCGTTGCTTTTGTGAATATTTGTTTAATCACCTATTCCTCTAGCAGTAGAGGGGCTAACATTTCTGCCCGTAAGGTGTCGAAAGGAAATAAAATAAATAGAAATAGAGATTAACGGTGCACGAAACACCCACCCCCCAGGAAGGAAAATACCCCGATTGAAGCGTAGGATTATTTTCATTGTCGGTCCTAAATGCTCGAAATTAGCTATAAAGCACCACTGCAACAATCACTAAATATCGCGCAACAATATGCAACAATACATGACATCATCCATGATTGTTAACCAATTTATTTTTCGTGAAAGCTTCGAACTTTAACAATGGTCTGGCAGCAAAAAGTAACGAGTCAGTAACGTGCTGTCTGAGTAACAATCACGCGCAGCTTTGCGTAATATTATTTTACTAGTTGTGCCCGTGCGCACGCTGCGCACCCCCCGCCCCCCTTCTCCCTCCAGGTATTTGGTCTTTGGTTTTAAATTTATCAAACCGAAGACCGAACATGTGAATGGCTCCCACATATGCCCTCTCCCTACAATTACTTTAACCCTCAATCCGCCCACTCCTGCCCCCGCCCCCCCCCCCCCCCATACACGCTTGCCCGTCTCCCCCTCCCCGAAAACGTTGCCCCGTGACATTCTCCCTTTGGTGCAGCCCCGGAAAAGTCGCTGGCGTGTGTTTGACTGAAGGCTAAAAAAAAACGTATCACTTAGAAATCCAGTATTCAGTAAGCACGTAATCCCATGCTTAAGTTAAAAGTCGCATGCGTATGTGTGACTGAAGGCTAAAAAAAGCCCTGAGAAATTCAGGATTCAGTAAGCCAGTAACCCTATCTTTAAGTTCAAAGGGTTTAACTCTATGTTTAAGTTAATCCTTTGAAACAATTCACCTCGGTGCCGTGCATGGCGACATTGTTGCCGCCCACTTAAAAACAATTCGCATGGCTCGAATGCCCTTTCTGCTCAATAAAGAAACTAAACTAAACTAAACTAAAACAATTCAATTCCTTTCTGGGAGTGAACATTTAGGAAATAAATGCGCCTTTCTATCGTTTCAGGCTGCCAATTTCGAGGCCCAACCAATCGTCGTTTGATTTAAAGTTGTCTGGTTTAGTACACACGGGTTGTTTTTTAATTTTTTTTTTTTAGCTCAAACGCCCACAATTGTTTAGTCCACGCGACTAAAACTTTGTTGGCCGCTGTGGTACCACAATAATACCAAAAAACGAACCAAAAAACGGTGCGGCAGGTCTGGTAAGTGGCGCCATCTCTTCGAAGACTTTGGAAAAAGTGTTATAACCAGAACTTGTAGTTCAAGGCCGTCAATAGAAGGCGACGTGGCAGGTCTGGTAAGTGGCGCCATCTCTTCGAAGACTTTGGAAAAAGTGTTATAACCAGAACTTGTAGTCCAAGGCCGTCAATAGAAGGCGACATGGCAGGTCTGGTAAGTGGCGCCATCTCTTCGAAGACTTTGGAAAAAGTGTTATAACCAGAACTTGTAGTCCAAGGCCGTCAATAGAAGGCGACATGGCAGGTTTGGTAAGTGGTGCCATCTGTACGAAGTCGTTGGAAAAGTGTCTCAACCCGATTTTGAAGGCGAATCCCGTCAACAGATGGCACTGCACGGTGGGGTACTTGATTGTATGACGGATTAGAGTTCACTCGAACGCAACAAACTATAATTTGAACTCCAATTCCAGGTAACAAGGATATATTTTACTCAATGGTTATGTCAGAAAGTGAACACTGTTTGTATTGGAAATGTTTAATGTTTGTGCATGTGCATGCACTTAATTTGTTTATTATACTGGCTTTTTCAAAATTTGTCTGCGTTTTACATTTTAAGTCTGATTCTTGTGGGTGGCTATATGTGTATTTTGTGTGTTGGCTGGCATGTGACAATCCTTGTTCTCTGGAATTGGAGTTCAAATTATAGTTCGTTGCGTTCAAGTGAACTGTAATCCGTTTTTATTCGTGTTCCTTGACATGCTGTGAGTATGGGCATACGAGCTCTAATCCTTTTTTCTAAACGGCGAAGCCGTTTGTTGTTCAGTTAATGTGTTGGCTTTTTTCTCTTCATTTTTATTGTAATAGCTACGGTGTGGTCTATCATGTGTACGGTATGTCCACTGTACACCCAATTTTGTTTGCGAAAAAACGAAACAATAGAAATGCGTATTTCTGTTCAGGTTCTGCCAAAGCTTTTTTCCATGTTTGTTATTTGATGGCAACACACTAGCGTGTTTGTAGAGTATCAACTGATGGATAGTTGATTCTGCATTGTTGCAAGCAGATGCAGTATTATGGCAAACAATCGCGGTAACAATTCAACTAGCTTCCCTAAGCCTGCATTGAAGAAGTAAATAAATCGCAGAGTCATGTCGGCCGTCCAATTTTGAGGCCTTAGGCCTCATAATTATAGACTTTGCACCAGACGGTTTAAAACTGAAAGATTAAATCGAAAACCAAGACCATTTCATTTTGGTTCTCGACTACGATTGACTATATTTAATGGAGCCACCCAATCCAATCCAATATGCTTTATTGGGGCCTTGCCCTAGGCCATGCACCCTCCCTAAGAAAAATGAAGCTACACAGTAAGACAAAACATCCCTACAACACTAGTAAGAAAACAGCTCTACAACACCAGCAACCAACAACACATTGAAACCAGTAGACTGCCGCCCACAATACTCCAACACTAACCTTCTGCCAATCACTCAGTCCAACTCTGTCTTACACTCAATCACACAGAAATCTCACACCTGCAAGCAAGATAGGCGATAGAGGGCTCACAGTCGCACACCTATCGCACGCACAAAATTGGCAACCGCACGCCAACGCACCACACAATGCTTCCTCTCACCAGTCTGCAATAAGGCCTGCAAAGTCATTTCCGGACCAATTCTACCACGCAGAACAGCACGTGCCCCGCGATGGAACTCACACTCGAGGAGAAAATGCTGCACAGAGCCATTTCCACCACACCCACACTTGGGGTGCTGCAACCACCCAAGAAGGTGCATATGCGCTGGAAGCAGCGAATGGCCTGTGCGGAGCCGCGCCAGTATACGTGCAGCCCAGTAGGGCAACCCGTCAGAGACAACAGCATAAGAGCACTCTGTGGTCAGCTGAAACAAAATTCTGCCCGTCAGCGCAGCCGCCCACTGCTCATTCCACAACTTTAAAGTTCTGGAATGCATGGGGTGTTTCAACAACCGCACTGACTGAGCTATGACAACAGAACACGGCGCCTCCATAGCAGTCTCTTTTCCTATGGCATCATCACCCTCATTGCCAGCCACACCACCATGTCCTTTGAGCGACGGAAGGCCCTCCTGGGTAGCGACCCACAGCTTCCAGCATATGGAAAAAATTACCATCATTTGAATCGCAGCCGCAACAGCTGCCACACCTGCTTTGGAGTCCGTATAAATCCCATACACTGAAAGTACCAGATCTGCAGCCACATCCAGTGCAACCGAAATCGCCAAAAGCTTACAAACAGAACTGGAGTGAACATTTTGCAGAGAACGCCTAACAACGTACTTTAGCGCTGGAATGTAAACACCAATTCCGCCCGTATTTTTGTCCCTCTGAAAAGAGGCATCACAATAGAAGTGACATGCGTCTGGGCCACTCAGACGAAAAACTCGGTGAAGACCCGCTGTCCATTGCCACGGGCATGGCGGGTAAACAGTTACTACGTTCAGGAATGGTGCCAGACCATTAGTGGCAAGGAGCGACATACCACGTCCCGTAACACCCAACACCCCTCGCTCTCTATCCGTAAGATCCAGATAATCAAGCAAAACCCTTGCCACTGGGTCTCGCAGCCCACGACCAATGTTGCGAAGACATAACATAACAAGTAATTCTTCCGCCCGTAGGAAAAGTGGAGGCTCTCCTGCCTCGACCCATAGAGCTTGTACTGGAGTCAACAGAAAGCAACCCGTCACAACCCGCAGACAATCATTCACCCCAACCTGCAAACCACGTAAATGCCGCTGTGCTGCCGCCAGAAACGGGAGGTGGTATTCTAAAGCCGACCGTATATGTACTATGCTCAAAACTTTAATTTGCTGGGTGTTGATTCCTTTGCTACATCTGTGATTGTTGGACCAGACTTAAGTAATCGATGAGTGGGAAAAATGCATTGTTTAAATGCCATTGTTACCTCGCTATAAGCAGCCGGCCGTGGTCGTTGCCGCTGTTGTGTGGCCTTCTGTTGGGTATTTAGTTTAGTTTTAAGTCAGTCAGTTTAGTATAGTATGTGAGCTAATGGTTTGTAGCCCCATAAGCTCAATAAAACAATTAATTAAACAATAAGCAGACGGCCAAAATGCTGACAAGATCAACATAAACAATGTGGTTGTGATAATGGCTCGTTTCGTTGTTGGTCAGTTTTTTGTTGTTTTAGTTTTTGGAGATCACAAAAGAAAACAGGGTTAAATGCCCCACGACGGCATGAGAGTCAGTTTAACTAGACAATTTAGTTGCTGCTCTATACACTTCTTCTAACAAGGCGAATTCAAGGGACAATGTTGGCAGGTCTACTATTTTATATTTTGACGATTGTGCCTCTTCTTACACACTTTGCCTCAAACTAAAACTGGCGTCTATACTTACGGAAATTTGAAGAGAAACGAAGCTACAGATAAGAAGAGAAGCGTTTATTTATTGATAACGGTAGGTTGCTTGCTTAACGTAACTGGAATTTGTTAGTACGTGCATCAAAGCATTAGAAAAGACAAACTAAAGTTAGCACAATATACAAATGTAATTTTACCACGGATTCAGTCAAGTTCTGCAAATGAAGGCATGAGGAGCAACATTATGCTCTCTTCAACCCTCAATCAAATTGATACAAAGTCCGAGAGCCTGCGAAAGTGCGGGCTGTATAAAATCTGTATTACTTGGCTACAAAAATGGCATTTCCTTTTATTGGTATTAAAGCTGTCTCTCGCCCCCTCCCCTCCCCAACAAACAAATAATTGGGTTTATCTACGGTTAAAATTAGCACCTCCAACTCATGTGGTTTCTTATACTATTGTCCGATGTAATATATTTTTATTTTATTTAAATGAAATTAAAAGTTAACTTATGAAAAATAAAATAAATGAAACTTAAGTTTATTCATTTAATTTCAAGTTTAGCATGCACATT
>JAHWFP010235622.1:0-11478 GCA_023313725.1 Lithobius niger
TCCATCAACCTCCCACAGCCAAGTCCGACATCTCATCTTGCCACCGTACGCTAGCCACTTCGCCCCTCGCAACGACTTCATCGGCTCCCGTCGTTGGTTAAGCTTAAGCCGTCTGTCTGCCATGCTGGCAGCCAATCGACCAACTGTCGCTATGTGTGTACCCTTTGCCGCCACCTGCATCACAACAACGCAAATCCCAGATTAGGCTTATTCTGTTGTTGCGTTTGTTTTTCTCGCCCATCACTTCTATCAATGAATTCACTCTTTTTGGAAACCATTGAATTGTATCTTCTACTGGGTTACGCAAAAGACACTGGTTTCCAGATTAGGCTTAATCTGTGCGTTTTCCTCAATCAACTTCAACCCTCGACGCACCAGCCTGCTTTCAGCCTGCTGTCCCTCACGAACTACACTTTGCAGCTTCCATCGATGTCACATGATGGTTTTTCCTCAACACGATGAAGACAAACTCCTAACGTCTGCCCTTGCCACATCTTGTTGCTGCTACTCAAGACCAACACGTAACAACACAGCTCTCAAATCAATTGCCCTTCGCTGTCTGCCGTTCTCTACAGCTTCAGACAACCATTCTGGCCAAGCCACTGCACCCCCTCGGTCGAACACTTCAAGCTCCTCATGCACTAATCCTCCTTTTCGTGCTGCATTGGACTTTTTATTATAAATTTTGTCAACATATGAGACAATCTTGATAATTGATTGTTGAAAACAGATTGTTACGCACAATTTCAGAATTAAAATACTGTACCAGTATTCTTGCAAATTTTCAACAGACCGACGACGTCTGTCTTCATCAGGCCTAACCTACACAACTCAAACTTTTGTCAACTACATCGTCACCGTGGAATTCAGCGTTCGAAATCTGCGCATGTGCATGGCGTGGCCTCCTATATTTATCGTGCTGGTTCATCCACTGCTTTGTGAGTCGCCTGGAAAACTCATCCCTAAGGAGGAAACGAATTCCCGGATTGGATGGGCCTTGAGTGTTCATCAAAACGGCGTCATTTTTAACATGTTGCTGGATCGCAACACTCAAGGCCCATCCAATCCGGGAAATCGTTTCCTCCTTAGGGATGAGTTTTCCAGGCGACTCACAAAGCAGTGGATGAACCAGCACTATAAATATAGGAGGCCACGCCATGCACGTGCGCAGATTTCGAACGCTGAATTCCACGGTGACGATGTAGTTGACAAAAGTTTGAGTTGTGTAGGCTAGGCCTGATGAAGATAGACGTCGTCGGTCTGTTGAAAATTTGCAAGAATACTGGTACAGTATTTTAATTCGGAAATTGTGCGTAACAATCTGTTTTCAACAATCAATTATCAAGAATGACGAACTTTCAGAGTAGAAGCCTTATGGAATTTTCAATATGAGACAATGCGACCCCTTCATCAAATACATCCCCACAAATCAGTACTAAAATCCTACAAAACAGCACTTGCATCGCAAAAAAAGCAGCGCAAAACTGGCCCAAATATTCACACATGACTGCTTTACATGCAAGGCCTCAGTTGTTGGGCTTCTGTTGCTATCTTCATTCTCCTAAAGTTTCGGACCGGTTTATGGATTAAATAATATGAGAACAATTTAAAGCTATTTCTAAAACATTTTTAAAATGCAGAAATAAAGCATAGAATGCAGGTGTAAAATTTCAAATAAACCAGTCAAGTTTAAATTTGAATGTGACTGGCTCATTATTACTTTGGTCAACAACAATGAAAAATAAATAGCTACAATTTTCATGATTTTGACCAAAGTCCTTGAATGGCGAATTTTCGGCTGATCACAGGAAATATTGTACTTGTAGCGAAATTCAAAATGTAGGCGTTGAGAAACAAGTGTTCAGCAAGACTCTTGAGCCTGATGAACGCTGAAGACAAAAATACAGTACTAGTTGTGATCAGCCGAAAGTTTGCCAATCAAGGACTGAATTGATGACAAATTTGGTCAAAAGCATGAGAGTTGTAGTGAATTGTTTTTGAGTTCAAATCGTGCAGATAGACAGACAGAAACCAGCAGCACTGGACAAATAGTACCTTTGCACTGCTTTGCACCACGCCTCAATAAAAGCTTTTATCTGCAAGCATTTTTTTAAACTTGCATGACCTGAAACTTGAAGGACCACACAGTTTTTAAAGTTTTTGCCACGACTTCTAGTCTCACATTTCCAACACACAGCAGCTAAAAAATTGCCTCGTAAATGCTCGAATCAATGGCGCCTATTTTTTCTCCCTACAAATCCATCCAAAAAATGTGGTACACCTCAGAATAGATTGAAAAAAAGTACAAGATCCTGGATTACATTATTTTGTTGCTGCTATACTGAGCATATCAGTCTCCAGCTTAGTTTGCAATGCCTTTGAAGTGTAAAACGCTATGATAATTGGGCCTGTCCATCCATCAGATCCTGTAAGACTGCAGAGGATCATAAGGAGGTGAGGGTGGATTTAAAGAAAAAAAACACAACTTACAAAAGTGACTAATTGAGTGTTACTTTACGTGAGTGAATAAGTACAATAATAATGTTTTATTTTTTAAAACTGTAAGCTACTAGCCAAAACAAAATCCATGTGTAAATAGTATATTCTACAATAAATGTCATGCAACCCATGATGGTCAGCTGTAAAAATAAACATTTGCCGTAAACGAACCTTCCATCACAAAAAAATTCCGTTACTTGACGCACTGTACTGTGGAACGCTGTATCAACATCACCTTCAAGAGTCAACATTTCACTCACTTCCACACTAAAGACAGACAGTCCACTATCATGCATATTTTCGACTCTTCAGGCTTCTCGAAGAAGGCTACGGAAAGCGGAATTTTCAAACTTTGATGGTGATTCTGTAGTGAACCTAGCGTGTAACCAAAAAAAGACTTACCTACGAGAAGCCTGAAAATTTGAAGGATAGTGTACTGCCTTTAGTGTGGATGTGAGTGAAATATAGAGAATTTTGACTCTCTTAAAGGTACTGGACCTACCATCCTTTCCTCACGAACCATATCTTTACCACTTCTTTTTAGCCTGTTTGTGAACTTTGTGGACTTTGATTCACAACTTAAACTACAAAATGGTAGGCCTTTGTCAAAATTACAACAGAGAAGGCCTAAAAACTCTTTTGTGTGAATAATTTTTTTTATTTAATGTGACAAAAAAATTGTTGCATTATTCTCCAAAACATACCTACTCTACACAAACAAATGCCTGCATTTTTCTTCCTGCCTTTCTTTAATTTAAATTGTTTACAGTTTTTACTGTTTTTATCTACACAGAGAAATTAAGGAAAACCTGGAAACGGCGATAACAGTGATTTAGAAAAGACATTATAAGAAAGAAAATCACACCTAAAACACCAGGAAGAACACAATTCAACTTGAATTTCTGGAGAATAGACCGTTCTCCTTCCTCAGACATACTCGCCACACGTAGGAAAGAAGTTCTCGTATGATGTAATGTAAACAAAAGTAATGATATCACCCCCGCCAGGCTAATTCCACCGACTATTACTTCAGACGTTAAATGAAAAACTTGACCATTGCTCAAGACTGTAGCATTGATCAGGTTTATCGTTTAACCTTTGATCCAATAGTTAGTAGGATTAGCTTGGTGGTTGTTCGTTGGTGGAGGGAGGAGGGGGGAATCATTACTTTCTAAAGGGAACATTTATCGGTTAGGGTTGGTGCCCCATGTAGCAACTTGGTGGCAGCTATTTTTGTTCAGATTTAAATAATTTGATTGAAACTCGGCGGGTTCTTGCTAGTAGTGTGCGAGCACTAAAATCTCTCTTTGAGTCGAGTCGAGTTTGACCATGATCTTTGGAGTTTTTGACAGTTTTTTTTTTATGTAGACCTAAACCGACACTACTACTTCTAAAGTATTAAAAACATTAAAAAAAAGATTTCGAAAGGATTGATGTTGAAAATTAAATTTGGTGAAAGTGGTGGTAAGAAATAAGGCCATGAAAAAAAAAATTGTTTGGTTTACGGGCGGAGTCCCAAATTGAAACACCAGGCAACCAGGCGTTTTTTTAAATTTTTTATTTTATTTTGACAGGCTAAAAAAGTCATTTTTGGCAAATTTTTCAACGCCATTTTAAACGCAAAAGTTACAAAATGTAGCATTTTATAAGAATAAGTACCAATACGAAGGTTTCCCGCTTGGTTTTTCTTAGGCTAAAAAAAATATAAACAGTCTCTGTTTAGAGATACCTTCTTGCAAATAATAGGCACTTGGCTATCAAATGCTACTACGTAAAGTTCGTTTACAACGAATTTCAAGGGGGTTGGTACTTTACTTCGTTATAACAAAATTCGTTAAAAAAGTATAACGAATATCCGAAATTCTCAAAAAAAATTCGTTATAGAAGAAAATAAGCCTAAAAGTTAACCTTTTAAGCTGTATGAACGTCTATATACGTCCAAAAAAAATCATCCCAAACTCAGTAACGACGTCGAAGCTTTGAAGGTAAACTCCGAGGCGAAAAACGCAATTTTCGATCAGAATAATTATCGAAATGAGAAGCTGTAATTCGCTATCTGGCATGTTGTGCATCGATTTCTGTAAAAAAAACGTTGTTACCGATGTCTATAATTTTATGAAAACCACTTTAGTTGAGTGTTCTCATTCTTTATTTCTCAAGTTAGAAAGCAGAAAATTGGTTATTTTTGATCAGCGGTAGCAGCCGAACCATTTGACTGGGTGCCGCCATCTTGGATTCGTTGGAATGCTGGATTTCCCCTCTATCCATGCCTCTCAACATATTTTCTCGATGGCATTCGACATTGGCCAATCAGGCGTACTGTAGTAGGCCGTTTCTGGCTAACTTTCCAAAGCATTTGAAGATCGCGTTCCCTCATTGGCCGGTTGGCACCACGTGACCGGTTTGGCGCGCTCTCATTGGCTGATGCGCGATTTCAACAAGGACGCGCCGCTCGCTTCACATTTCAGATACGCGGAGTTCAGCTCGGTTCAGCTCCCAATAGAAACGGAAGGCGTTTTATGGGAGCGATCATTGTAGAATTAAAAAAAAAATTAACGCAAATTAAATGGATTTTAAGAGTAAACTCTGGTAAGCATTAATCATTTAATGACAGACATAATAATCAGTGTTTACGTGTTCGATGAAAATCTATTGAAAGGCTTAACGTTGTGGATAAGAGTTAGCCTATTTACCGGTGATGAAAAAAAATGGTCTGACCCTCACCATTTTTAAAGCTAACAGGGTGGTCCTTATTAACATACAAAAAATATTTCTTTCTTTTCTTCCACCTCCCACCCTCTCATTTTGTACTCCTCTACAAAAAAATTATTTCTCCAGAATTTGGACGAGATTGGAACCGAGCCTAGCCGAGTTTGCAACAGAAAAATCGAGTATCGAGCCGAGTTCGAGTATTTGATGGAAACATTTTGTTTGCAAGTTTCCTTTTAATTTGTTATGATAATAAGAACAAAGATGGTGCTTATTTGACTGTGTAGGTCATGGTTTTCCAGTTTTAAGGATATAACTTGAAAATGGTTTCAGTTATTGCCTTTTAATCGGCACCACTGGAAAGCTCTCACCGAGATGATCGATTTGGTATATTGGAATGTCCAAAACGGTCAAAAATTGACGAAGTTATCGCAATTTTGCCAGATTCGAGTTTTTCGAGTATGGACGCGAGCAGCTAGCCGAGTTCGAGTACAAGTTTCATACTCGACTCGGCTCGAATTTTTCGAGTATCGCACATCCCTAGAACATATTTAGGGTTTGCTCAACACCCTTTTGCATTGATGCTTTATTTGCTAAAGTGCAGTTGAATGAGTTCGCTGGACTATTTAACGATCAGTGCCTTGCAATAACTTATATTCCTTTTTGAGTCCTTCATTTTTTAATACGTCTTTGCCTTATCTTCATAGGCTTATTATATTATCAATCATAATCACTAGTATCCAGAATTGCTAATATAATCAATCACAAGTAATCACAGTACTAAGGTATGACAAGGCCCGTAAAAAGATCGAAATTCACTTGCTTGTTTCAACCAAAGAATCTCTTAGTGGCACAAAGTTCTGTTGGAATGTTCTTGGAGTGTCCCTTTACCATCTAAAGACAGCAAAAAAACAGCTTAAAGGAGATGCAGATGGTTGAGGAGAAGGCTGTAATCAACAATGCGAACAAACATCTCGAGGAATTTGTTAAGAAATGGGAAGAACTGCAGAAAGTAAAGCTAGAAGGATGCAACCCAAGTGGCTGGAGAAGAAGCGTTCAAATGTTCGTTTAAAGACACATTCGATGCAGCCCATCAGAATGCCTAAGCACTGAACACAATCCCAGAAGATAAGGCATTTCATTAGGCGCAGTAAAAAACGGAATGTCGACGTGTGTTGGCTGGAATTGATCATTTTGTATGGAAGGAGGAAATGGGAAATATAACCTTCAGCATTTGTAGAAAGGGAAATAGTTGTCCGAGATGGCCAATTTGGATCATATTGTTGAATTCGAATCATTGATGTCCTTTCAATCCCGATGAAACGACTGATTCCAAGGTCAAAGGAGTTATTGGCTAAGTCACCCCATCTTCATCAGCCTGGAAACAGGGTACGAAACCAAACTTAAAGCCTTCCGTCCTCTGATCCATTGACTGAACGAAGACAAATGATCATCGTGCAGTGCAGATAATAGCATCCGTTCTTAAAGCTTCAGGGCAAAATACCCAGAATTACAGTATCAATCTTTCATCCATTCGACCTTATCATTAAGCTAGTCAAGTAAACTAGGCCGATGAGTTGAAGGCAGAGTTTAAACCTAAGACACCGCTGGTGCTCCACTGGGATTTTAACCCGACAGAGGATCTCACGAAAAAACAGAAACTAGATATACTTCCAATCATTATTTCGGGCTCTGGAATAGAGCAACTCCTGGCTGTTCCAAGCTCGATTCTGGAGCTGGCCAGGTAATGCACGATTAAATGATCGAGATTTTGTCTGCTTGTGGAGTCATAGATCACATCAAAGCAATCTGCTTCGAGTAACACTGAACACAAGAATGGTGCCTCTGTGTTGCTGGAAAAGCTGTTGGAAACAGAAGTTCTTTACTTGGCGTACCAATATCACATGGATGAGATTCTTCCAGAAGAAGCATTCAGTGTCATGATGGGACCATGGTGGAGGTCCTTTTCAAATGGTTAAAGAAATTGATTCCACATCATAGTAGCTGATTACAAACCTTGAGTAGAAGACCCGACAGGAAGCACTCCGTCATGTAGGAGAAGAGGATCCTCCCAAGCGAATGTCTACAGAACATTCCTAGGTCTTAAAATCAAGGTCTTGAAAAAACTCTCACTGTCCAAGATTCCTGAGAATAGTCTTTGTGAGTCATTATCTGAAAACACTTGTTAAGTTTTTCTAGATTATTGTCCTTACAGATTCTTTCTTAGAAATCGATCCAATCACTTCGGATAACAAATCGTGACTACGTTAAAAGCAGAGAATGTTGTACAGGAGATGTGTTGTCAATGACACCACAGAAAAAGGAGTTGCATAATGCAGGAGTATAATGCTTAGCTGATGAAAGATGAGGACCAGATTCAGTTTGTTGGCAAGTCGTCCGAAAACACCGCTATTGCTACGCGGATTGCAAAAAGTTGACCCTTCTTCATGGCACTGTCTTAGACTTTGTCAACAAGTTAACAAGTTTGGCTTCCCGTCTTTAATTTGTGAACGAGGCTAAACAGAAGCAAAATCTTCTGATTTGAGCTAATGAAAAGGACCGGGAATGTGTCCTTTAACGAAACGTCAATTCCCCTTACTTCTTAAACGTTTTAGTGCAACCACATATTTCTTATCCCGTATGGCAACAATTACTATTACTATTGTACCTTTACTTCATAAACGTTTTTATGCAATGTTTATTTTCATTTCCCCCCCCCCCCCAATTTTCCGGTGATCCATGAAGACTGGTCTTAAACTTTTCAGCTGCAAGCCCGCAAAAAGTGTAAAGTAGTTAAAAGTTGACGTGGCTTGAGCCTACCCTAAATATTGACTACTGTGAAAGAAATTTTGTGGGAATTAGTTTTCTGTAGGGGAATATCTATTGGAAGGGTGTAAGGTGGAAATTTCAACAATAAAAAATAAGGACCACCCTGCACGCGCCGGTAAACCAAACAATTAACTTTGTGTGGCCTAATACAAACTAGAAACCCCACATTTTCAAACTTGAAGACTCGATATTTTCGAGTTTGATAGGAATTGTTCGAGTAGAGTTTGAGCACCTTGGGAAACTCGACTCGACTCGAAACTTTCGAGGCTCGCACACCCGTAGTTCTTGCTTGTGGGTTTTGTTTCTGATAACATTATAGTTCAAAAGAGTATCATTATTGTGATGTCCTAGGCGGGGACACACCTTAGCCCAGCGTGGGCACCAATGGTAATAACCACACGGACTACCAGA
The DNA here is from genome assembly GCA_023313725.1 of Lithobius niger. NCBI lineage: Eukaryota > Metazoa > Arthropoda > Chilopoda > Lithobiomorpha > Lithobiidae > Lithobius > Lithobius niger. The sequence continues at coordinate 8,449 of JAHWFP010235622.1, forward strand.
GTGTAGGCTACAGCTGATAAGACAGCGAACTTCCTGTTTACTTCTCTTTAAATACAATTATAACAGGAAGTCATGTGATGCAACTTAATACAATGTATAATTATAGAAGAGCCTATTAGTAGTTAAAGGGGTATCTTGGTAGGGTTAACATATTGACATGAAATTGATGGCTGCCATTGTGGAGCACACAAGTGACGACTCCACAATGCAGCGAGCGAAAAAAAAAAACAGAAAAAAAAATAATCTAAGCCTAGCTGGAAATAAAATTATGATTACGAAGGCAAGATGTATTTTTTAGTGCACTACCTATTTTTAAAGAAAGATACATAATTTTTCGCTTTCGAGGAAAAACTAAACACTATTTTTGAAAGCTGTTTTACAAAAATAAAGAACTGAAGATGTACATGATTAAGCAAAAAATTAAACATTAATAAACTGGCTGAAAACTTGCCAGTTTTAAATTTCTGTTTTGGTTTCTGGAGCAATTTTACAATAACTTTTAATGTTGTTTTAATTTTCATAGCCTTTTTTGGTTAATTTTCTTTTTGCAGCAACCATTTCTGCAGCTGAAACGCTACAGCGTTGCTGTGGACAAACATCTGGATTAGGCTTCACCGGAGTGTGAATTGCGGCTCCAAGCAATTTTTTGTTCCGATGTCGGAAGTGTTTAGGTACATGAAAAGACAAAAAGATACAAAAAAGATAAAATCGTGAAATCAATTTTTCACACGAACAACAAAATACACTTACATTTTTACCTAATTTTAAAGGTGGACATTTTTAAAATTAACAGAGCCAATTCTCTGCACGAACAACTAGGGGACAAAACGTTTTAGCGTTACTCGCTACAGTTTAAAAAGAATTATCATTTAATTCACATATAACGGATTACAACAAAAAAAAACGAAGAAGTTGTAGCCAAATGGTAATTTTGCAAAAAAACTACAAATTGAGCTTGTCTGGAGCTCTACGCAGTCTCTTTGAACGTTGAGCATTTTGAAGCTGCGCTGCAATGTCAACCTGTGTTGGTGAAAGCACAACTTTGCGTTTATTGGGATTCGGTTTCGCCTTTTTGTTAGCATGACCTGGCTTCGGTGGTGATTGCTTAGTGGACGGTGACGTAATAATCGATGGAGATTGCGACCTTTCTGGCTTAGAATTTCCTTCAAGAGGGGCGCTGGTAGTAGCCAAAGGTGATTGGTTATTTACGTTAGCAGACTCATCCACTTCGTGTGTGTGGGGTAATTTCGCTGGGGATTTCCTGCCACCTGGTGACTTGCGATGTAAATTCTCAGGTGATTTTGCAAGCTGTTCGATTGGTGGAATTTTTCCCTCAGTAACGGAAATTGACTTTCTGGATTGGCCGAGCGATCGACGCTCAGGAACTACGTCAGCGAAACTTGGCTTTTCACGTTGTTTGCTGCCAAAAGACATGCGTTTGAAATTTGAGTGATGTTGCTCATTATTATTCACGAAAGAATTACTGCTTTTCGCCGTCGAAACAAGTGCGTTTGGAGGCTGTTCTGGATAATCATTTTCCGCGGTATGTAACCTTAGCTGTTCGCGATGTTTGCGAATCGTATTACCGTTAGTATCAACGATAGTATAGGACTGATTTTCACATTTTTGGTTAACCATACCGACTGACCATAGCCTGTCATTTGTTGTTGAAAAGTCACGATACCAAACCTTTTCACCTATTTGATACGTTTTCAACTCACGATGGTGGGTGCTCTGTACTTGTTTTAATTGTTTACGGCGTACGGCTGCAATAGGGTCAGGGAACAATAAATCCAGCCGAGACTTTAATTCTCGGTTAAAATATAATTTTCCGGGTGTTGCTTGCGTGGGCTACAGCTGATAAGACAGCGAACTTCCTGTTTACTTCTCTTTAAATTCAATTATAACAGGAAGTCATGTGATGCAACTTAATACAATGTATAATTATAGAAGAGCCTATTAGTAGTTAAAGGGGTATCTTGGTAGGGTTAACATATTGACATGAAATTGATGGCTGCCATTGTGGAGCACACAAGTGACGACTCCACAATTATAAAGAGGTTTTGCTGTATTTATGGTAATTGTTATCTACCCCAAAACAAAACTTGTTCTTAAGGAGTTACGCCAAGCTTTTCGGCCGTGTGAAGTCAACTTATCAAACGCCAAGCTAATCTCACAGAGTAATAGTTCGAAGGTTAAATGAAATACTGTATACTGTATACTGTCCAATAATTACTTCATTTAATGTTTGAAGTCTTAGTCGGTGGAGTAAAGAGCAGCTTGGCGTTTGATATCACGACTTCACACGGCCGAAAAGCTTGGCAGGAATCCTTAACAAGTTTTGTTTTGGGGTAGATATCAGATCTTTTTAGTCCAAATTGATGAAATCCATTTTTTTTCTAAGTAATTATGAGATGGAAACACCAATCATAATTTTCTGGTCCATTTCTTTTTTTTTTTGTTGGCTTTCGTTACATTTTGAGGACAGCAGCCAGCTTTTTTTTCATATGATTAATATTTGTTATTAGTACTGCAGACGGACGGATTTACTTAATGTTCAGTTTTGCATTGTTGCACAATAACAATGTTTAAAACAATCAATTTGGTCATTTAGAGTTCCCTAACCCCTGACCCATTAGACCAATTAGAAGACGCCTTATGAAAAAGGCACATCTCTAGAGCAATACCTGTAAAATGAGCTATGAAGCAGCTTTATTCACTGCATGGAAGAATTTATTTTCGCGATACAAAACAAAGTTAATAGCAGCCAGTGGTCAGTAATTAGGCAAATATCATGTTATTTACGTCGTTTTTTCAACAAGAAAACAATAAGCTGTGTCCTTAATAGTGACTTTTATGTTGTCAGGGGACCAAAGTCTCCCTATCAAACAAGTTTCAGCCTTTTCTGTTGCATTGTTATTTATCCTCAGATGGTTGAAAACAGACAAACTACCTTAGCTATAAAGACAAAGCGTGTGTAGTGGTCATCATATATACTTTATCTAGATAGGTGTTATCATCTTGGGGGGG